>APFE031281692.1:0-45528 GCA_000404065.3 Pinus taeda | reverse complement strand
TGGTTGATGAAATGGCATCTTTGCACAAAAATGAGGCTTGGGATCTGGTGGAGTTGCCAGTTGGAAGGAAACCCATTACAGCAAATGGGTGTTCAAGAAGAAGACAAATGCAAAAGGAAAGGTGGAGAAATGTAAAGCTCGGTTGGTAGCAAAAGGTTATTCCCAGGTGTCGAGAATTGATTTTGGTGATATTTTTTCTCCTGTTGCCAAGGCAACTTCTATTAGGTTACTTTTATTTGTTGTTGTTGCTTTTGATTTTGAGGTAGAACAGATGGATGTGAAGATAACATTTATTAACAGTGTACCAAGGCAAAAGAAGAGGAAGAGGATATGTCCTGTGTTCCATATGCAGGTGCAGTTGTTAGCCTGATGTATGCAATGGTATGTACTAGACCAGACATTGCACATGTAGTGGGAGCATTGAGCAGGTTGATGTCAAAACCAGGGCAGGAGCACTAGACAACAGTGAAGCATGTTTTCAGGTATTTGCGTGGCACTAGTGATTATGGTTTGTGCTACCAAGGAAGACCAGGATTGGACAGAGTGTTGGATATTCATGACTTTGTTGATGCAGACTGGGATGGAGATCTGGATCAGAGAATATCTACAAGTGGGTATGTGTTTAACCTATTTGGATATGCAGTTAGTTGGATGAGTAAGAAACAATCGGTAGTGGCACTATCAACTCCAGAGGCAGAATACATGGCATCCACTCATGCAAGCAAGGAAGCAGTTTGGTTGCAAAGATTGTGTTCAAGTATGGGGTTAGTACAGGGAGCTATAAGGATAGACTGTGACAGCCAAAGTGCAATTTTCTTGGCAAAGAACCCTACTTATCATTCAAAGACAAAGCACATTGATGTTTAGTATCACTTTGTGAGGGATATGATAGAAGACAAAAAGGTGTTGCTGGTAAAGGTGGACAATTTGAAGAGTACGGTAGATGCATTGACAAAATCTGTGAGCTCTACAAAGTTTTCCTGGTGTAGAGAAACAATGGGCGTTTTAGGGTTGGAAAAATGACTAAGCTCTCATGTGGCCCCCTGTGGAAAGAAAACAACAAGTGGGAGAATGTTGGGTTGTGTTATATTCTTTCCACGACTAACCTACATAGTGAACCAAGGGGTTAGAGGGGGGACGGAGCCCCCCCTTCATTGTGCCGATTTCGTAGTGGGGGGTTTTAGGGGGGTGGGTCTCTTGACAATGTTTGTTCTTGTCCTTGCAAAATCTTGTAAATCATCTCAACAATAAATCTCTATTCTTCCTTCATGATTTAGGGGGCATCTGTTACAAAGTATTTTGTCACACCTCCTGCACTTCCCTATGTCATACCCTGAAGTTCCTAAAACTTTTAAATCATGCAGCATACCCATCCTAATATGCATCTCAGATCCTCCCTAAAACACTGATTGAAAAATGCCTTGAGCCTTCCGTGAAGAATAGAGCTCTAAAACCCTAATTTTAGGATTAGCGTGATCTTGACAATGGTAAATTGTGCTGATTGCTAGCTGCACTATACTAGCCTCATGATGCTAGTGCATTTTTTTCTTGGATACCTGTGATGATCCCTAAAAGGAAACTTTTGCTAAAGAGGACAAGAAGATTCATGATCTATAGGCTTCCAGAACAATGATATGAAGGTTTTGTGGTGTGGATGTGGTAGAATTCTCCCAATATTGGCCTTTGATATTATCCCTATGAGCTACCTCCTTGAGATGAGGGCCTTCCCCTATGTTTGGATAGATCCTAACTCCTTGTCCCTGCCTATATATTCATCCTCTCCCATTACCAAATGTTTGGTCTTTGGCTATTTGCACCCTTATGCTGAGATAGTGCCTACATGCTACTCATTTGGCTTGGAGAAGGAGTGCTTGGAGAGCTTGAGCTTGTATTTGGACACTCAAGGAGAGCTTATTGAAATCAAGGCTTGGTTGTATGCTTCCTCCTTTATTTCATTAATATATACAATTGCTGGTTCACTTTCCATAAATGTTTGTGTTAATGCATCATTTATCTTAATGCTTCTTGACATGTTAAGTGGAATACTTTTGATTATGCTTGTTGTACTTGTATGATTCGTTGTGTCTT
Source organism: Pinus taeda (assembly GCA_000404065.3). Lineage (NCBI taxonomy): Eukaryota > Viridiplantae > Streptophyta > Pinopsida > Pinales > Pinaceae > Pinus > Pinus taeda. The sequence goes on along the minus strand of APFE031281692.1, from coordinate 43,440 downwards.
TGATCTCTTGTGCAGATATCCAAACACTGTGAGAAGTAGAGATGAGCTTAAGGCGCAAGAGATTCAAGGTCTTCAACAAAGGAGTACATTACAGCATCAGAATGAGGTAGGACATCTTCCTCTTCCCTCATTTCGATCGTAATTTAGGAAAGTGTCTTATAGATTGTCACGTAGGTTGCTAGTCCCACTCATTGGGCTAGAGGAATTGTATTTGTCTATAGAGAGGATTTACCTAGACAAAACTTCTCTACTTGGCATAAGAGAGAAAACTATTATTTGGTGAAGCAAGTAGTGAATTGTTGTTCCACTATTGGAACTAGTTCCTCATCATTGTAACTCTATACTTGGATCTTTCACCTTATATTGAATTTCTATGAGCCAACACATTTTTATGCATGTATCTCAAATGTTTTAGGACTATTCTTGGGATTTCTATGGTATGTGTTGTGTTCATATGTACTAGAGAAATTGAACTATTTCGGTGGCTTTGGTACTTATCTTGTTGAATGGGTGTTGTATTTGCTTTACAATCATTATGTGAACTATTTCACTAACTAATATTGTATGCTCTTGCGTGTCTCTCTTAGGTTAGTACTATTACTTCCTTCTAGAGACTCACTTTTTGTCTCCTGCTCATGAAGGTCTCCTTTTACACATTTCAATCGATGTTTCAAAATTTCAACTTACTTTCTTTTTCAAGGTTTATGTATATAATCTCTTATGTTATCTGTAGAAACTAAGATGAACCTTTGTGTTATGGTAGCTAAGTTGATACTCCATATTGGGCTCCTACTCCAAATAGTGTGAGGTCTAATTAGGACTTCACATTGGGGAGACCCCCTGTATGTTGGCAATATCCAACATCATCAACACCTTGACTGGGATAAAATATTATTAGATAATATGGCAAAACATATTTTACATTTTCAGACAAAGAAAACCTCCACTAATGTCCTGCCATTTTACATGTCCGCCTATGTAATGGATGCCATTAGTTTTTCACTATATTTCCCATGTATGGGATGGAAGTGGACACTCGTAGACCCTATTAATATTCACACTTATCACAATATCCTTTGGGAAGAGAATTATTTCGATCACATTTTCCATCTTGTGATGATTCCCATATACAAAGTCGTCTTTAATTCTATAGTTCTGAGGATGTTTCCCGAAGGCTATGGACATTTTTCTAAGGATCAGAAATTATTTTGTCAATGAGATCTATACCTATGTTAGGGTTTGGGGAAGCAATGCCCCCCCTCATGTTCCCCTTCTTTATGTCCCAGATAAAATCCTATCCATAGAAATTTCTTATGAGACTGTAGGAACGAGGATTACCCTTGAACTAAAAAAGGCTTCAAAGAGATTTTGGCCTAAATTTCCTTTTCAAGTTGGTCTGTTCACTTTCCTTTTCAAGTTGGTCTATTCACTCATTGAATGAATTAAAGTGAACCACCATTCCTATCAAGGCTTATGATCTTTCTCAAGGTGCTCAAAATGTATTCATTGAATCATTAATAAGAAATTATGTTCATGACCATAATCAATATCATGATCAACTCTGTCAAGCCTCCTATTACGAGTTATTTTGTTACAAAGAAAAAAAATTCTCTCCTAATAATTTTTAGCACTTCATAATTTTTATATCCTCTCGGAGGGCTCCTTTATCTATGCATTTACTCAAGCTACCAGAAGGATATAGTTTTGTAGATAAGGCTATCACCTCTTCCTTGCACTCCATACTACAAGTATCTATACCAATGCAAATTTCCTCTATAGATTCCAAGGATCATGCTTCCTTTGTCAAAACACTGGTTAAGCATATGGGTAAAGAATGGCAATCATTCTTGGATACAGTGGCAAAACCAGATGATATAGTGAAGGAAAAGGAGACTTATGAGGCAAACACTTCCAAGGTTATTGCTAAGAAAACATTGCTAGCTACTCCTGACCCTTTGAAATCTATCCTTGCTCAGTCTAGTGCCATTTCTAAGACTCCTATTAATACTTGGGTTAATGTAGAAGTGATTCCTACTCATCCTGCTTCAGAAATACAATTAAATATTGAGGATTTCCCTCCAATTGAAGTCTACTATCATCCTCAACATAAATTCGTAATTAAGAAAAGTAGAAAGAAAATAAGAACATAAAGTGATCTTTCTCCTACGAATACTTCTTTGGAAACCAATTCCTTAGAATTGGTATGGAAAAGTGCTTCTACAGATCCTCATGAAGAATTCAAAGAATTCACACAATATGCAGGGGCATATGCTTCAACCAACATAGATAAAGAAGCTCATGTTAAACAATTTATTAAAGAAAAGGATGACAAAATACAACAACTGGAACAACTAATTGCTTCATTTTAGACAGAGCTTCAATCACAGGTTAATTTAGTCAAGAGTCAACAATTTGCAGAGATAAAAAAAGGATGATCAATTGAAAGTGTTAAAACATAGCTTGGAGCAAGTAAAATTTGAAGCCTTTGATTTGTCCCAAGTCAAACACGAGCCCTTTGAGCTAATTCATAGCTCTAGAGACAATATAAATATTCAATGATGAGCTAAGCCTTATATAAGTGTAAAGCAGGCTAAGTAAATCATTGTTTGATGAATTAGTGGATATAGAAAGTCAATATGATGATGCAAAATGTAACCTCAATTAAATCTTAGAGTGGCAAGCCAATGCAAAGGGAACACAACCAAACCTTTGCAAAATTGATGAGATGCATAAATCTATTGTTCTTGGGAGCTGGAAGGATAGAATTTTGATAAGGAAAATGGTTGCTGATACTCATGACCTTTCAAGTTCCATTGTGCAATCTATGACTCGGTCTCTATTTGAGGCAAATTTAATTTTGAATTATGAAGAATATGTTCTAATAGATATAGAGGCTTTACAAAAGAGTTGGATGAATGGCAGGACAAAATGTGGTAAAATAATTGAGCAAATATCAATAATAAATCTTAAGTTAAATTTGTAACTCTTGATTACACCTCACAGTCATTGGAAAACTCTTAAAACTCTTACAGAACTATTAATTAAAATGTTTCCACCTATACAAGCTTCTATTTTTAGTTTCCATACAATCATAAAACCTCATTCTCCTCATGATTCACACCTTTTATAGAAGTTCATCGACAATGACAACAAACTACTAGCTCAACATAAAAAAACAAGTCACCTAATTTAATCCTTTATTTTTAAAATGTAATCATTTACTATTTTATGCAAGTTTGTTTTATTTTAGTTGAGGAAATATCACAGACTTAGCTTGTCCCTCTATTTTGTAAAGAACACTATTTATATGGCTCTCGAACTCAAGCAAAAGGTTATGAAATTTTGAAAAAAAGAGCTTTTGTTGCACTTTTGTACTTAAGTCTTTTTAATAATATATCTGAACCATCTTTGCTTCCAATATGCAAAGATTTCAAGCAGATTAGGTAATTTTATCTTCTTTGTTTTTTGTCTATCTTTAATGAAATATATTTATTAAAGTTTAATATGTCTTTGTATCCTATTTCCATTGATTGAAGCATAATCATTATTGATGTGTGAATTTCAGGTTGTTTCCAATACATTAAATGATTTAGCACTATTTTTTTTTTTTTTTTTCTAGATAAAGGCTATTCTATTAATAAAGGAAAAAATATTTACAGTGAGAGGATTTTAACCTCTGAGGGGGTAGCTACCTGCCCTCTATCAAAACATTCTTGCCAACTTCCTGTAATATGGCGTTTACAGACATTATTTCTTTGACTTTTAACTATTACAAAATCCATAAAACTGCTGATATGTTTCTTGTTACATAGTTGCCAAAATTTCTGAGCAAATATCTTCGAGAGACATACATATACAGTCGCCTGGGTTTACAATGACACTTGGACATAGACAAACTTAGACAGACAACTAGACTAAGATAAAACGTAAAAACATACACCTGGGCATAGTTTCCACAGTGAGGCGCCTGGATGATAGATTGAGCAAAAATGCGAGGCATACTGAAGATCTCTGGAAGTCGAGGCGGGCTCATTCCTTCGGTGGCAGGCCGAATTCTTCATCTGGAGTCAAGTTAACCCACTCCACCATAACATTATCCTCGACGTCAGTAGCGCTTCTGCCTGGTGGGAGAACCAGGTGAAGAATGTTTCGGAAGCGCTCTGGCTCGTTGTTCCTTGCAGGCTTCTATGCAGGCGGAGTTGGGTTCTCCGTTTCCTTCTGAGCAAGAATCTCCTTTCCCTTCTGTTCCGGGACATTGAGGACTGCTCCCATGGGGCTTCCTGGGTTGGATCTAGTCGTATGGACATTCGAAGGCTCAGAGGAAGAATTGTCTGAAGCATTTTGCTCCTCTTCCTCTTCAAAAATCACCGTAACAAGAGCATAAATTAGAGGCTTATTGAGCCTACTTTTAAACTGGAAGTGTGCTGAGTGAAAGGAATTATTCAGGGAAGTGCCTGAACTAATCGAGGCTGGGGATGAGGGAGCAGCCGGGGCGATGGATGGGCCTGAGTTTTCTGAAGGCAGAGAGGGAGGTGGAACCATGGATATGGGAGCAACGGAATGTGCAATTGAGCCACCTCTGCTACCAGATCCTCCCCTGGATCTGGTATTGCTACCTCTACGAGGAGTGCCTCTGAGACGCGGCATCTTCTCAGTAAGGATCAGGTCGAAGAGCCATAGGAGAGAAGAATAATAAGGAAAATTTAGCTCAGGCAGATTAACCCGGATAATCCGCGCTATCCTTGACGAATTAGAGGGACAATTCGCTGTGGAAAGCGAAATGGGTGCATGAGCATGGGCGGAACCAGGCTGAGCTCTGAAATGCTCGCTGTTGCGCTCCCCGGTGAACCAGATAAGGCACTCTGTTGTGCTATTCGAACCCTGTTCCATGTTCTTATCCCTGTTTGCGTTGAACTCGAAAACTGTCCAACATTCCCCTCTCGCATTTAATTCTTTGCTCAGGGCCATAACTGTTATCGGCTGTCTGCATTTACTCCGGGCAATGAATGCCCCAATCTCATATGCCTTGAGCTGCTTGGAGCGGTGTGAACCCTGTCCAGCTGCCGGCATAGTGTGTCCTATCATGCATGCATATCGTATACACCCGCATCCGGGTGCGAGTCCTCCTGCATCTGCTTGTCTTTGTTGACAATATCATTGAACAGTGGGATCTTTCGTTCCAGAATTATATTGGATATCAATCCTCCCACTAGGTCTTTTCCATTTTCAACACCTAAATTTGCTAGGAAATCTGCTAGCTTATTTCCTTCTCTTTTGATGTGTTTGAATGTGATGGCTTGGTGAGTTGAAAACCAGTGCATAAGTAGATCCAGGTGATGAGCTAATCTCCAGCTTCTGCTAACTTTGTGGACAGGGGATCCATTCATTAGTTTTGAGGCCATAGAGATTATGATCTGTGAATCTCCTTCTGCGATAAGAGGAGCCAAACCATGCTCTTGTGCTAGATTAAGACCTCTCCATAATCCTTCGAGTTCTGCAGCATTATCCGTGTTCCATCCTATAGAGCCATGGAAAGTTATGAGAGGGTTCCCTAGAGAGTCTCTTATTACCCCTCCAAAACCTGTTTGCCCTGGATTTCCTTTTGAGGCGCCATCAAAGTTAAGTTGATACATATTGATAGGCGGAGGAGACCATGATGTTGCTGCTGTCTGAAGCTACTGAGGACTTTTATTGTTTAGGGATGGCTGTGGAAGAATGATTTGCCAGTTGTTCCAGATTGCTTGTTCCTGCGGATTGGATGGGTAGTCCTCCCTGGTCCAAGCTTTTATAGCCAAGGTTTCTTTGAGATTTTCAAGAAAACTTGTCCATACTTGATCTAACTTCATCTCTTGATCTTTAAAGATCCTCCTGTTCCTTTCGTTCCAGATGTTCCACATTAATGCACCGGGGATAAGTTTCCATAGAACATTTAGTATTTTGCTTTGATATGGTTCTTGATTCCATGTCCGTAGGGTACCTGTGAGATCCCCGTGTACTATGCCCTCTTTTTGGCTTCTGAAAGTAATCTTTTCCCATAGTCTTCTGCTGAACGAACATGTTTGCATGAGATGTAAGGACGTTTCCTCGTCTTGTTTACAATTAGGACATCGGGATGGCCCTTCAAATTTCCTCTTCCTTAGATTATCCCAAGTTAATATTCTGTTGTGGGATAGCAACCATAAGAAAGTAGAGATTTTAGGCCATATGCTGGAGTTCCATATGTTATTCCATAGCTTGTCTTTAATCATTCTCTCCCTGATTAGTATTCTGTATGCCTCTTGGGAGGTGAATGTACCTTTTTCCTCATATCCCTAGCGAAGAATATCCCTTTCTTCTGAGAATAATATTTTCCTCTTTAGGAGTTTCGAAGATAGTTTGAGATGAGAATGCTCAGGACTATGATCTAATATATGGCTTGCCTCTCTCCATTTTCTAAATTCTTGCCCATTATGTGGTTCCCAGAATTGGCTGATTTTGTCATAGGGATTTATGTCCTAATTTGAGAGTCCTTGAATGTTGTCCTTGAGATTCGGTAGCTGCTGCCAAGAGTCACCCCAGAATCTTGTTGTGTTGCCATTTCTGACCTCCCAAAAACTATGCTCTTGAATGAGATGACGTTGCTGATTGGCTGAGTTCCAGATGGCGGATCCTTTGCTGACTTCTGTGATTCGAATTCTTTCCTCTAATGGTGCATTGCCTGCATATTTTGCAGTCCATAGAGAAGCCCACGGAGTGCTAGGGTTGGAGAGCCATCTCCACCAAATTTTGGCTCCCAGAACTGTGTTACTATGTTCGGGGTCTCTCAATCCAATACCGCCTGCTGTTTTTGGTAGACATGCTTTCTCCCATTTGACTAGCGCCCATTTCCTGTTTGGGCCTGAGTTTCCCCATAGAAAATTGCGCTGGAGTTGTTTGATTGCCTTAAGTACCCATTTGGGCGCTGCTAGGATGGAGAAGAGATAAATTGGCATGGCTTGAAAAATGGCTTTAATGAGAACTAGTCTACTCGACATATTGAGAGTTCTATGAGTCCAGAGTATTAGTTTATTTTCCAATTTCTCCAAAAGACTGCTCCATGAGGAATGCTTAGTGGCCACGGCAAAAAGAGGTGCGCCCAGATATTTGGATGGCAGAGACGCAATGGTAAATCCTAAAATACGGGAAATTGCTCTTTGAGTTACAGGGGGAGTATGAAAGAAAAAAATCTCAGACTTAACTTTATTAATGAGCGCACCCGAGGCTTCCGAAAAGTTTTTGAGGATAAGATTAAAAACTCTGGCTTCTTGGACAGAAGGATGTCCGAATAGCATGTTGTCATCAACAAATTGTTGATGAGAGAAGGCTGGATTGTTATGAAAGGCTAGGCCTCTGAGTTTATGTGCTTGGATGGCCTCTTTTATGCTACGGCCAAGGCCCTCTGCTAGAATGACAAAAAGGAATGGCGATAGAGGGTCACCCTGGCGGATACCTCGAGAAGGGCTAAAAGTGGAGGATGGGATTCCATTGTTTAATATTGAAAAGAAGGAGGAAGATATCAGACTACTTATCCATCTTATCCAGGGTGGAGCAAATCCAAAAGCTGTTAGTATCTTCTGCATATAAACCCAATTGATACTGTCAAAGGCTTTAGATAAGTCAATTTTGAGAAGCATACCTGGCTTTTTTATTTTCTTGAGAGAGTGGATGATCTCATGAGTTAAGATAATTCCATCCGTTATTTGCCTGCCTTCAACATAGCCAGATTTTTCTGGCGATATAATGAGGGGGAGCAGAGGCTTCAATCGGGAGGCTATGACTTTGGAGACTATTTTGTAGATGATGTTGCATAAGGCAATCGGCCTGTACTTGTCAGGGGTATTGGAATTCGCTGCCTTATGAACTAAAGCAATGAAGGTTGGATTCATACCTGGGAACATCCATCTGAGTGTTTGAGATTCCTCTACCACTTGCCAAACTTCCCATTTGATCAAGTCCCAGAAGTGCTGAAAGAAATTTGAGGTGAAACCATCTGGGCCTGGTGCCTTCCCAGCTTTTAGCTGATGCACAGCTGTTTCCACCTCTTGAAGACTAACTTGCTTGAGCAGAAGAAGGTTGTGCTCTTTCGTTATTAGGTGTGGTATATTTCTAGTGATGTTTTCAATAGCCTGAGTTCTATTGATGTTTGGTTCTTGAGTCATTTTTTTGAAATATGTGATGAATTCCTGTTCAATTCCCTCATGAGCCTCAATTTTGTCGCCTTATTCATTTAGAATATGAGCGATATGATTGCTCATTCTCCTCTGCACTGTGGTTTTATGGAAATATTTTGTGTTTTTTTCTCCTTCTTTCAGCCAACGGATGCGTGATTTTTGCCGCCATAGGACCTCTTCATGTAAGTTCCGTTCCAGAATTTGATTTTCAAGGTATTGCTCCTTTTGGGCCAACTCTGCTGAGCAACCTTCAGTTATTATTTTTTGCTGGAGATTTTTCATTTCTTGAGTAAGGTTGTCCTTTGCTTTGAATATGTTTCCAAATACAGAATTATTCCACTTTTTGATCTCTCCTTTTAGGTGTTTCAATTTCCGCTGAAAGATTGACATTTTGGAACCATCCGTGGGATTGAAGTTGAGCCAGGTAGTTTTGACAAACTCTTCGAAATCAGGATGCCTGAGCCAAAAGGCTTCGAACCTGAATGGACGCTTGATATTACTTCCGGGTCGATGCCAATGGAGGGCAATCGGCTAGTGATCCGATCCTGAGAAGGGGAGAATAGAAGCAATGAATTCACCTCCCATGTGTACCGCATTGTCCGAAATCAAGAAGCGGTCCAACCTAGATGCAATTTGCAGGGGATCTGCTCTCTTGTTGGTCCAAATAAATATGCCATTATTTGAGGGAAGGTCTATAAGATGGTTGTGCAAGATAAAGTCTTTTAAACCGGCGCCATCTCTGTTGATGCTGCAACGTCCACCTTTTCTTTCCTCCATACTCGCTATCATATTATAGTCCCCTCCCGCTATCCACAACGGGTGCTCTCTGACTGTATTTAGTTGAGTAATGTGGTCCAGAATTTCAAGCTTGTGCTGTGTTTCTTGAGGGAAATAGACATTAGTCAGGTGTCCATGAATATTGGTGCCAATGATATGAAAGGTTGCTCGTATAAAATGTTTGTTTGCATGAATATTCTGAAGTTGTATCTTGCATGCATCCCATAATACAGCTAGTCCTCCTGATGCCCCTTGAGCTTCTACTGCTGTGACTGAGCCACCGGGCCAGGTCTTTGCTACAATTTTTTCCAAGACACTCATATTGCATTTGGTTTCCTGCAAAAATAGTATTGTTGGTTTTTCTTCCATTAGCATGTTTTTTAGGAGTCTTCCCTTCTTGGGACCATTCAGTCCTCGGATATTCTAGGATATCAACTTCATTGAGACGGTTTGGGGTGGATATTGAAATACTTGGTTAACTTGGCATATCTGCCAGATTCAACCAGGACCTCTCCTATCTTGATAGTTCTTTCCAGTGTGGTTTTTCGTCCTCTTTTTTTGTTGTCCTTGGTGATGAACTTTCCATCCCATGGACTGCCTATTTGAACCCCTAGATTATATTTCTTTTGGGCGCTGTTGAGTACTGCAACCAAATTATCTACTTGAACTTCTGGTATTCTATCGAAGTTACCTGTTTTTCATGCCAGCTCCAGGCCCAGAATGTTGAGTTCTCCTATGTCTATTACTTCCGTATCTTCATCCATGAGCTGTGGTTCTTGCTGGCTCCCATATTCCATAGTTTCCTTTCCTTTGCCAAAATTTGTGCTATCGATCTCCATATCAGGGGTATGCCAGATACTGGAGGCTGGTTTGTTATTGTTACCCTTTTGAGCCATTTCTTTTTCTTTTGCTTTCGGGGAAGGATTTTCAGATCTGTCCATGGCAGGGTTTTTTGGGCTTGAGTTGACATTTTCCTTTTCCTGCACCTCCTTTGTGGCCAAAACCTCGAAACTATTACTGGTAGAAGGCTTGGAATGCTCCTCTGGCGCTAGCTTTGTTGAGGCTATTGGTTTTTTTTTTTGACCTCTTCTTCTATTTTGCACCTTAGTGAATCCATCAGGGGTTTGTTTCTCCTGATTGACTTGGATCTAAGGTATTTTGTTTAGAGGGCAGTCCCTAAACAGATGTCCTATTTCATGACATTTCCGGCATCTAAAAGGAACATGTTCGTAATCTATTAATTGAATCCAGTCTGAGTCTTCATGAAAGAGTCTTACCTTGGCCGGGAGGGGTTGCTTCAGATCCATATATACATATATTCGAGCATATGAGGTATACTTGATCATCTTTGTTTCTTTTGCTACCTTGACGAAGTTGCCCAAAATGTTGCCAATAGCTTGTAGGGATTCTTCATCCCAGTATTCTGTTGGTAACGAGTACAACCTGACCCAGAATGGAGCACAGCTTAGGTATTCCTTGTCTGGGTTGAATCTTTCTACCCATTCTCTAAGAAATAGGCCAGCTGAGTTAAAGAAATATGGCCCCCCTTCAAAGACTTTGTTCCTGTCTTCCAAACAGGTGAAGATAGCTGTAAAAAAACATTTCGGACCCAGATGTAGGTCTATTTGACCCTTCGGATTCCATTTGATATTTATCCAAGCTCTTAAGGCTTTCTCATTGGGCCAGAATCCAATAAATTTGCCGATAAGAGCGTGATCTCTCATGTATTGTATTCTTGCATTGATTCGGTGTGCAGGTAACTCTACTTCTGGCATGTGGGTTGCTGCTGGTTTGCACGTTGAGGAACTCACTTTCGGTTTGTCCGCCGGTCTTTGTTCGTCTGTTGTCTGCTGATTTTCTTCTACGGTTTCATCTGAATGTTGATGGTCCTCTGCAGAACCCTCGATAGGCCCTCGTTGGTTCTCATTTGTTGGAGGATTGTCTCCTCCTTCCCCCATAGGGGGTTCCATCATTGTTGTTTACCCAGGCCCGTGAACTGTGGTGTTTGAACAGACGTCTGCTGCTGTCAGAGCTGTGGTGTGCAAGCGGGAGGACCTGCCGTTGCAGGCTAGGTCAGAACCCTAGCTTCGAAACTCAGCGCCGTTCGTCGCCATTCGCCCGCTCCATCATCAGAAGAAAATCATTTTTCGATTTAGCACTATTTCATATGTGCCTGTGTTGAACATTAATCTGATTAACTATTTAATCAATTTAATATTTTTAATGGTTTTTATTAACATTATATTTTGGAGATCCTTATTTTCATCTTGTGACATTATCTTTATCTCAGATATGCACTATAATACTCGAGTAAATTAGAATATTAAATTAATTATTATATTGGTTTATATTAGTTTTATTATATTCTATAATCAATTCACTTCCACCCCTTTCCTTTCCATTTCCACTTAAGCCTCACCTTGCGGGTAAGTAGACCCAAGTAAACCAGTCATAACCACCATTTTCAATGGAAAAGGGTCTGATTTGGGACTATGACAAGGTGGTATCCCAAATGTTGATTTTGTCATTTTTGGACATAAAAAATGTATCAATTTTTTATGTTCTCTATCAGACTCGTGGGATAGTTAGGTTGTTTCCATAGGCAGTAATGCAACTACTTTAAAGTTCGATGAAATAGTCTCATCCTTGTTATTGGACAAGATGAGATGGAAAAACATGGAAATATAGAATGAAGATTCCTTGTTTGTAAGAGGATGTTTCGAGAGTAGGATTAAAAATAAATCCTTGAGTCTTAGATATAGATCTAGAGGAAGATCTAAATATTTAGGAAAGTTTGTAAAGGTATGGTAGAGATGTTGAAAATAAGGGCATTACAAGAAAGATTGTGGATCTAAAATTCCTAAGAAAGGGAAGGAATCTTAAGATGATACTTCTAAAGAAGAAAAACCCTCATAAGATAAAGGAATGTGTACTTGGATTCTACAAGTACACACATAGATCATGAGTCATGGTTGGTCGACTTAGGCACATCATTTCATTTGACACCTCACAGGGAGTGGTTTTATGAGTATGAAAGATTTGATGGTGGTGATGTTTTCTTAGTAGATGAATCAATAGTTAGAATTATAGGACAAGGAAAAGTGAAGTTGAAGCTCATGGGTGGAAGGATTAAAACACTCCTTGGTGTTATACACATCCCATTATTAGCCAAAAAATTGATTTTTGTAAGCAAGATGAGTGATGCAAGTATAAAAATAGTGTTTGAAAAGGATACTTGTAGGATCATGGTTTTTGGAGTAATGGTATTTCTAAAGGGAGTTAGAATTGGACCTATATATAAGCTACTAGGAATAACTATTAGTGATGGGTGCAATAATTATGTTGTTCCTGAGAGTGGAGTAAAAGACGGAAAAACTCCTGCATATTTTGGATGGAAGACTATATTATGGCATTAAATATTGGGACATATTGGAGGGAAGGACTTTCAAGTACTACACAATAATGGTATGGTATAAGGTATGCCTAATTTCTCAATGGATTTTTTTATTTTTGTGAACATTGTTAATAGCAAAGTAGATTTGAGTAAGATTCTCCTCTAGTTCTATAAGGCCAGAGGGAATATTATAGTTGGTGCACAATGATGTCTTTGGACCTATGTTAGTTCCACCACTAGGTAAATATGTGTACTATGTCTCATTATAGATGAATTCTCAAGGAATACATGGATTTATTCTTGAAGAAGAAATACAAGTTTTTGAAAATTTCAAAGAGTTTAAGGCTCTTGTGTAAAATAAGACATAAAAGAAAATTAAAGTGTTGAGCATGGATAATGATGAAAATTTTAGTGGGAATGAGTTCAATTTTTTTGTGAGAAACATGGTATAGCAAGGAAGAAGACTACTCCATACACACCCCAACAATATGGAGTTACATAAAGGATGAATAAGACATTTATGGAGAAAGCAAGGAGAATTCTAAGTGGTTCTGAAATAGGATAGGAATTATGGGTAGAGACAATGGACACTATGTGTTATCTAGTAAATAGATTACCCTAATTAGAGTTGGATGACAAGACTCCACATGAGAAATGGATTGATAAGAAACCTTCTCTTAAACATCTTAGGGTATTTGGATGTGATGCTTATGTACACATTACAAAGGAGAATAGGAGTAAGATGGATAAGAAAGATGAAAAGTGTATCTTTATTGGATATAAAGATGGTTTGAAAGGTTATAATATTTGGAACCAAGAAACTAAGAAGTTTGTGTATAGTCAAGATGTGGTATTTAGAGAAGTCAAAGATGCTTTCAAACAGGAAGTCCTAGTAAGGGAGAAAGAACAAGAACATATAGATTTTGGATTGAAGGATGATGAATCAGACTCTATAGAATAAGAGGAATCAAAAGAAGAAGAATCACAAACTTTGGCACTAAGGAAATTGGTTCAAGAAAGAAGGAAAACCAAAAAGGTATACTCCACGTAAATTCTATTCAAATTTTTCTTTGTTTATTATGGGAAGAAACAATTTCTCATCTATTTCTCATATGATCTTTTGTTCATGAAGTCTAAGAGTTCACCCTTGCTCCTCTCTTCTCTATAATTTGATGGTTTGACTAGCTTACCTCTGTCTTCTCTTATTGGGAGGGTTTCTACCTTGGAAAATTCAAAGGAAAGAGTTATTTCAAGCAAATCTGGTTGGTGTTCCCAAAATTTGTTTGTTGGAAGTTTGGATATCTCAAAATGGAAACATTTTTAACGAGAAGTAGTATCACCCTCACTCTATAGCTTTAATAGCTCGAGTGGTATGTATTCAATATTGGAAGAATTCAACCCTCCTTGCAGATATGAAAAATGTGGATTCCAAAGAAAATGAATGGCTTCTTAACCTCCTCGTTAGTTAGCCAAGGATCAAGATAACTCACTTAAGACTTCCATAATTGTGGAAGTTGAGGTTACATCAACATGAAATGAAGAAATTGAGGAAATATCATAAATCATCTTTGCTAAGTTTTGATGGTGCTTCAAAGCATAGTCCAAGGATGGTATAATTAAGATGGGTTATTCTCAACCTCGATGGAAAAATTGCAATTGAGTACACTTGGGGGTTAGGAAATTGCACAGATAATGTGGCAAAGGCATATTGCAAGGGCTCCTTATGTCAAAAGAATCAAGCATTGAATATTTTGTGGTATTGGGAGATTCATAGCTTGTTACCCATCACCATTTTCATTGATATTTGGTTAAGGAATGTGAGTTCTGAAGCAATTTTGTCCGGATCGGGGATTTAAAACTAGACTTCTCTACTATTAACTTCTTTCATGTGTTGAGAATGGAAAATTTTACTGTAGATGATCTCATCAATAAAGGTGTAAAATTTGACACATGATTCCTAATAAGAAATGGTAGTCCTTCACTCACTACTATTACTTAAAAATTGGCCTGATATGTAGTGTAAGTTTTTCCTATATATATGAGTCTTTTGGAGAATATACACTGCCAAAGACCCTGTGTACTTTAGGATAGTAAATTGGCTAATAAATATTGAGAATAAAGATCATTGTGAGGTTACGTGTATATCTAACGTCGAAGGATTTTCATTGTACTCACTTGTTGTACAATCTGCAATCTAGAAGTGAATTTTGGTTTAATACCATATTCTCATCATGGTTAAAAAACAAAATTAATATTTTTTGTGTGCCAAGAGTTGCATTCTATGAGGGTGATGTGTAATTCCTTCCATGCTCAACCTAGAGTTTATATGTGTCCTTTAACATAAACATAAAATATTCACTAAATAAAAAAGACAATGTCGACTAATTAAAAACAAATATAAATATACATTTTGGTTAGTTTTATCATCGCTACCCACTAATAAGGAGATGTGTACTTCCTTTCATGCTCAATATAGAGTTCACATGTCATATTTGAGAACATATATAAATAACCAAAAAATATTTCTGTGTAAGCCAAAAATAACATATTTCAGCGTCCATGTTAAGTAACACAATTTTATATCGACTTTATATAGATAAGAAGAGATAAGTAATTGAAATTAATATGTCTACGCATGTATTTGAAATTTCCAATTTGAGGGGGATGTGTAATTCCTTCCATGTCCAATATGAAGTTGACACAAAATTAAAAAAAAAAAATTAATGAAATTATTTCAATGTTTAATTTAAATAAAGTGTCCACTTTAAGTAATATAAATATAGTATAAGAAAAAGGTATCAAGAGGCTTAGAGCTCTGAAAAACCCTAGGGAAAAAATTTATTCAAACCCTAGTGCTATGGAGTATTCCGACCCTTAACTTCTCTTCTGATGATGAATGTGACTGGAGGGAACAACAATCCCTCATATAGAAGGATAGTTGCATATGGATGTGAAATTGCTAAGCCAAAAGCATTAAATTTGAATTATTACAGAGGCATTCTGACTCCTGAATAGCCAAATCTACAACAACAAGCACACTAAGCCAAAAGATGAAGACTAGGAAACTATTTGCGAAAAGTTGTAGATCATATATATGAAGTCTGATCTAACCATATCAAGGAGTTTATACAATACATGCATGAGAATGGGCTCATAGGGAAATTGTTAGGTATCTGACCAATAGAAGAAGCCCTAACTTGATGGATTTAGATTAAATGGAAGCCAGAGGGTTAGATCAAGCTATAGCTTGGTGCCATAGTTTTTTTCTTTACCGACATATTTACCAATCTAGAAGATATGGATAGAGTACTTTAAAATAAAAAATATTTATTTAACTCTATTGGGTTGTAGTTCCACTAGTGAATGGAAATGTTTAACACAAATAAAGAACATTTGATGACAACTCGAGTGTGGATCTTTATGTAGTCACTACCAAGAGAATTTTGGGTGGAGGAGATATTGGCTCGAATTAGAAATGCCCTTGGGAATTATGTTAGCATATGAAGCCACAATGCAAGGCAAATATAAGTCATACAATTGCATCTGTGTGTATGAATGTATCTTAGCCACTTCCAAAATCCATTGATATATATCTCTAAGATGAGATATGGAAGAAAATAATTGATTATGAGAAAATACTTTTCAAATGAAGAAGGTGTCATGAGTATGGACACCTATATTGAGGCTTCCCAATGTTCAAGCAGACTAAAAACCCAAAAACATCTTTGGTTCGATGTAGAGATGGGTTTATAGTGGTAGATCGATGTTGATAAAATCAAAAGTAGCCACCCTAATCTTGAAACATAGTGAAAAGGCAGGAAGGTGTGGCGAATAGGTTTAATCTGCTAGCATCATTGAGTAACGTTGATAACCATAAACCAAATCAATCGGTGCATGTGGAAATGTGTGACACAGTGGGAACTCATCAACCTCTACTAGTGGGAACCATGTAGAGGCTCTGGATGCTTCAAAGCATGCAATGAACCTGTATCCACCTCCAATGGTAAACAAAGATTCGTCTAATCTCCTCCCATTGATTCATTTTCCTCATTGTTGTATCCATTGACTGAACTTTATATAGTTCCATAGGAAATTGATTTGAACCTAGAACAAGCCAATGAGATGGATACAAACCTTGATGCGTTGAATCTACTAGAAATAGCATAAACCTAGTAAGGCAAGGATCCACTCACCCTCCCTAAACAACAAGTGCCCATGATATGTCGAACATACCTTTAATAATAACATATAGCTTCAAAATCAGTCTCAAGATCTGATTTTCTAGGGGTTCGAGCACAAATGCTAAAGGAATCAGGGAAGTCACACAAAGAGAAAAAAGGTGGGTTCAAAAGAATAAATTACCAATGTTAGATGAAGAAGAGGCAACTTGGTAAATTCTAGGCATGTCAAGGTCATCATGGAGGCATTCCATGGCTTTGATAAATGTCAGACATCAACATTATCTCTTGGAACATGAGGAGGCTTAATAGTTACGACAAACAAAGACTCCTAAAAGAGAAATGGGTAGAAGAAAAACCTGCCATTATGATTATTAAGGAAACCAAAATATTAGAGGAAACCTTGACCAACCTAACCAACAACTGAAGAAGGCAATGTTGGTCAATAACAATAGACATCCAAAGGAATTTAGGAGGAATAAGGATAATATGGGATGAACAAGAGGTCATAGTGCTAAATATGTTTGCTAAATTCTAAGTCCTAACAATACAAACACAACCATTGGCTTGGGAGAGTGATGTTATGTCTCAAATATATGTGGACCAAATATATCACATGATAGGACATTGTTTCTTCAATCAATATCCTAGACTAGTGCACTAATTTCCCCAAATTTGTGGATATTTGGAGGAGACTTCAACCTAATTAAATCCTTGGATGAGAAGAAAGGGGGCATTCGGAAATTGGAGACGGAGGCTACTTTGTTCCAAGAAACTATAGAAGGACTAGGACTTATAAAGATCGATACGTTTAATGGGGTGTGTACCTAGAATAATAGACGAGAAGGCCAACGCCAAATTTCCTCAAAGTTTTACCACTATTCCATCACATAAAAAATTTCGGCTTGGGATGCATTCATATAAGCCTCCATACTCCCAAGCCATGGCTGAAATAACTAGGAAGTTAGTCTAAATATAGACTCGAAGACTCACCCCCATATCATCCATTTAGATTTGAAATTTTTTGGCTTGGGCATCCAGAGAATATCACAAATATTCAAAATTGGTGGCCCAAAAATAGGGACTATATTCTAGAGGGGAAATGTAAGTTATAGCTCAAAATGTCAAGCATACAATAGGAGGCTATAATGAATGGACACTTGAAATATCTGATTAGGGAAAAGGCAGAGACTCTTCGAGCTCTAGAGGAACATAAGAAGCAAGAGGAAACATTATGGAGGTAGAAGTCTCATATTCAATGGTTAAAGGAGGGTGAGAAGAATATGCCCTTCTTCAATAAACATATTCTATAGAAAAGGCACAATAATAAAATATCTTCTATGAAGGTATTTGATGGTCAAAAGCTTGAAACACACTAGGAGATATCCAAAGAATTAATTCACTAGTATCAACACACCCTCTCAGAACCTATAGTGGACAACAAGAAGCTATAATGGAGGTTACCTGTAAAATTCCCTCAATCATAAAAACTGAGTAGAATGATGTACTTCTTGAGGAAATTACCCAGGACGAGGTCAAATTGACCATTAAAGTGATGCCCATTAATAAGAGACCTAGTCTCGATGGGTTCACCATTGCATTCTTCCAATCTTGCTAGTTGATAATTAGGGAGGAGGTATGACATCCTGTAAAGCTAAAACTATTCTTAAAGCAATGGGAGCCACATTATTATCATTGATTCCAAATAAGGAGAAGGAAAAGGTTCCCATTGAATATTGATCAATTGCATTGTGCAATGTGGTATATAAAGTTATAACTAATATCATAGCCAATCAGATTAAGCCTATCCTTCCTAAACTTATCTCTCTAGGGCAGTAAGGTTTGTTGAAGGAAGAAAAATTCTTGATGAAATCATGGCGGCACATGTAACTATCCACTCATTGAATATTAATGAAAAACCAAGGATGATTCTTAAGTTGGATTTGTCTAAGGCATGTGAAAAAATGAAGTGGAACTTCATGTGCAACATTTTCAAAGCCTTTGGATTCACAAATGAATGGATTATGTGGGTATAAAACCTAGTTTCCTCAACATCCTTTTCAATGACTTACCATGCCCACTCTTTTAGTCCTCTAGGGGGATTCAGAAGGGGGATCCTCTTCCCCCCTTTCTATTTATTCTTGCACTGGAAGGACCAGGGCACCTTTTCAAGATAGCAATTGCTTAGAGCAAACTAAAATGACTTAGATTATTTGGAGGAGATCTATCCTTAACCCATCAGTAACTTATCGATGACACAATGGGCCTACGTGTAATAATAGTGTAGGAATTGAGGACTTTCAACAAGATCCTGGACAACTTTTTTTTGGCCTCAGGTATGGAAATAAACATAACCAAATCCTAGATTTTATTTTTTAATACTCCCATGAATGTGCAAGGACACGTTGCTAGAGCTTGGAAATCCAAATTAGTGAAATAACTTCGAAATACCTCTGTTCCCCTCTAGTATATAGCTCTCTCTATAGTGAAATAATTTAGTCTTTAGTTATGATCTATCAATGAATTTACCCAATCATTTTTCAATTCCCTAAGGAATTAATCACTACAACAAGACATGGGGAGCCTGTGTAGCTTGACCCAAATTAGAACCGCAAGGGGATATCATCATCTAGATCAAAGTTGAGAGACAAAATATTGAGTTACAATCCCCTCAGAATGAATAAATATGGCCCATTTCAAAATATCACATCCTTATATTCCACTAGCTATAACAAAAAGACGAAGAAACCTTTTCTTACCTAGTAGATCACAATTTCTCCCTTCATTATCAGTTTCCAGTATTTTGCTACCAATTTCTATAATAAGGATGGTGAGGACCACATTCCTGTAAATTTTCCAACTAAACCCATTTCAGTAATTTATTTAGTGGACTTTATAAATGATACTGAAGGTAGTTGGACTTTGGGGATATGATCTACCTGCTTGAAAAACCTAGAGATAGTTGATTTCGTCTTGGATTTATTCCTCAAAGAATTTACTAAAACATAGAATTCAAGGTCATCCTCAAATATTTATAATCAAAGTATAACTAATACAAAGTTAACAATCAAGCAATTTCCAAAATACTCTAACCTTTCCTGAAAAATAACAAAAAAGATAAAATATCCTTATAATTCATTAAAAATAATATATTTAAATACATATATTTTTGTAAATGGGAATATGAATTTATATTAATTAGCAAATCTGCACCTAGAATGTAGCAGGTCCATCAGGTTTACATAGTTATTTCCTTAGATCATCCCGATCCCTCTCATCTAACATATCATCAAACTTTTCCATAGGAGTCTGTTAAATACTAATAAAATACAAGGTGTTGTAGGTATACGCCTTACAAAACTGACCCCCTATAAGCCAAAAATTACATTCCATATTATAAACAACAAATAATTTTTGTGGCTAGACTTGCTTTGGTTGAGAAATTTCATTTGAGTCTGAACACTTTCATTTCTTATATCTACCTTCTAAGGGCATCAATATTGTCATCATCCCTCTCTATTTTCATCCCCACATTTTTCATTTTCTCCATCACATAAGAGATTGACTCCCTATTGATAATATGTTTTAAAGTGAGTGTGATGAGGTCTAGCTGAAGAGATTCAAGCCTCTATATTAGTTGAGACAACTGAAATTCATGTGGAAAACCCATGTAAAAAAAACTCAATGATACACTTTACTACCACCTGAAAGCCTTTCTGGGAGGACTTGCCTTGCCACCTCTTGAACATGCACACAATAACCATTGAGCTCCCAAAGCCATCAAGCCATGTTGGGATGGGGTCCCCTGGGTCAGTTTCAAGGCAAAAGCCCAAGTTTTCATGTATAAATATGTAAATTCTATGAAAATTATGGTCGCGGAGCGCATAGTTAATTAAAGAGTCAAAAAGGGTTTTACCCTTTTTTATGCAAATTGAGTCGGATTTTGAAGATCTGCCCATGGTCTACAGACCATGGGATTGTAATAGGTGTGTCTTAGAGAGTCTAAGGCATGATGAAGAAGAATAGAAGTTGTCTATGGGTGCAACAGAAGGAGTCTAAGTTAGCTTAGAAGGTAGAATAAAGGATTTATAGTTGAGTGCGTAGAGGCCTAGAGTAGAGTCCACAACTCAGTGCAGGGGCTGCTGCAACTGAGTGTGCAGGGAAGTCTTAATTCTGTAAGCTCAACTGAATATCAATAAAGAATATCGTTGTAGAAATTCTTTTGTTTTATCTATTATCTTTTGTTATGTATGAATGTGCTTTATGTTGTGATAAATGATGGTTTGTGAAATAATGATGTATTGATGCACAACTTTACTGGATCTATATTGTTATCTAAATGCAATCGATGTTAAGTGCTTACGCAAAGATTATATCGTTGGATGTTAAAAATATCGAACACTTAAGTAGATCTAAGTAAATATTGGGCTAAGAGTAATCTATGATGCGCGTAAGTAGTAATTCACCTGTTTAGGGTCCACAGAAGCCAGTTATAGACCTTTGCAAAGGTCTAGAGACTGATTAAAGGAAGTTACATCGATAATCCATAAGGACTTATTGATATGTGTGAAGACAGATCTAGGGCACAAAAAGACATCACGCTAGTCTCTGGGTGCATAAAACTTGGTTCCAGCATCCCCCCATACTACTTTGGGTGAGACTTCAGTCCACACTCCGCGAATTGATGCCAAAAGGGCCAATAATGTAGGGATTTGTTTGGCGCAACTAACTCTGAATCTGGGTCAGGACCCATTAAACCAAAAAATGGTTCCGTTGTTGATACTGGTATCTACATAAAGAGATGTGTGTTGTTGCATCACTGGAATCTGACCAAGAAGGAAATTGAGAAGTGGTTGTATAGAAAGATCCACAAATTCACAACATAAGAAAACAGGAATCTGCGCCTGACAAAAGAGCAGTGGTTGGACAAATATTTGTACACAGAAATACACGAGATCTTCTTCTGCACCTTACCGATCAAACTATACAAGTGGATCGCTAAATTAGCAGATGCCCAAGGAAGGTGGAGGCTTGATGGTCCCATAGTGTGGACCCCAGAGCTTATGCAGAGGTTGGAAGCTTCTGAAGATAAGATCATATGCGCAATTGATTACTAGCTTGATCGAGTCATTAGAAGATTTTTTACAGAGTTCACGGTTGATACCTCAATCAGTTACAATGAAGTAGAGCAATGCTTCTTCAAGGGGTTGCGAGGCAAGTATTTAAGATCTTTGAATACTTGGATTAAGATGCTCTTGTGCGACATGCGGGTTATGCCATTACCTTGATGTTTGGATATATGTGAAGTGGACGAAGTTTTAGAAAGCAAGCAAGAACAAGTCCTGAATATAGTCAATTGATTGGACCTCCTTCAAGTGATGATGAGGGAGCAGCGAGGCTTCATCATAGAGCGTTGTCCAATTGATAAGGCAAGGTTTTATGTGAATACCTCATCCACCCAGCCAAACTCCCCACCTTCACCTCCACAACATACACCTTCACCCACACTTCCACCACCTTTGCCATTGGTCAACATGTCAAATACGATGAAGTTGTTGGTTTTCAGGGGCTTAAGAAGTGAGGATCCAGATCATTTTTAGTTTGTTGCGAAGGCTATATGGATAAGCCAAAAGATTACAGATGACAATATAAAGAAGGTGCAGTTGGTTACCGCTCTACGGGATCACGCGCTAACATGGTACATTAAGTACTGCATTGATAACCTATTGGAATCATTTGCAGACACTCAAACTACTCTGAAAAAAGAATTCGGTAAGCCTAAGTATGAATTGTGATCAATAATTAGATTTAAGGAAATCACAATGAGGCTCGGAAAAATGCCCTGGGAATTAGATCAAAGATTGAAGTTCCATATCCGCGAAGCTAATATGAATCTCACAGCTAGTTGCAAATTGTACACAAAAGATAGGAACTCAGGTGGATGCCATGGAAATTGTGATGAGTTGCAAAAAACATCTATTTAGGACGCTTATTTGGGGGTTCAAAAGATTCATGTGGAATTTCAGAACCTCTAATGGAGTTGCAAAGTTTGAAGAAGGAAAAAGTGGCTCAGCTGGAGGTACGCGAAGAGGGTTGCACCTCAAGTGTAAAAGGCAGGGGCATGACAAAGATCATCGCCCTATCTCCGCGAACTATATTACAAGGGGAGGGCCAATGTCCTTGATGCAGGAAGCTCAAGAAGGACCAAGTACAGGGCCCGTGCTATGGTGCGCTATTGGTCAGGTGGATGGAAAACATGTAACGAACAATTGCCACTTGTTGCAAAAATTCATGCAGACACCCCAACAATTATTCCATGATTTCTGTAAATTGATGGGCTGCAACGAACGCCATTGTCATAGCTACGAATTAATGATGGACATAATGTCTGCATATTGAATGCAAGCAGAAAGTTGGCCTCCAATTCAGGGCACTGGGGAAGCGCACAAAGGATATCAAGGCCATGGACAAGGAGGAACTGGTAGAGTTCGAGGACAAGTTATTTGCTATAATTACAGAACACTAGGACCCTGCGCATGGGAGTGTACAAACCAGACACACCCGTCATGTCGATACTGCACTCAGTTTGACCATGCAATAGAAGAATGCCCTATATTGATAGCTAAAATGAAGGATAAGAAGGTGCAGCCTCAACAACCTACCAAAAATTTATAGATGATGAGGGCCGACCCCCGCGAAGAGGATCCCAATGTGAATATTGTGTTGTGAAGCATAATGATGACTGGTGATGATAAAGGGAAATGACATGAAGAAATTGAGTGGGTCTACAAAGGATCCAGAAAATGAGGTTGGGTTTGATCTAGATCGCGCGAAGGAAACATTCATGGAAGTGAAGAAAATCTTTGTTGAGGCCTCTACCTCAGGAAGTCAAAACAAACTTTCAGATACCAACGCGCTTATAAAGGTTGACCCCTCTGTGCTTACCACATTCTTAGAGACTTGTATGAAACTATTGTGTGATAGAAAGGCTTTAAAAGGGCTACAATATTTGATCAACAAATGTGATAGTAAGGATAATTCTTCTGATGGACCTTGCGTAGTCAGAAAGATTAGTAAGCATAAGGAAAGAACAAGGTGTGAGATGAGGCTTACTGCGCAAGAGACTATGAGATGGACCAAGTTATTCTGGATTTGAGGCTTAACGCGAATGTATTTCCTAAGAAAACTTGGGAGAGGATGGGGAGACCTATGTTGTAGTGTTCTTCGATTCAACTGAGGATGGTGAACCAGCAGAAGATTATATATATGGGCCGATTGCATGGGGTTATCGTAGATATAGAAGGTGTGAGCACACTAGCTGATTTTGAAGTAATAGAGATTGTTGATGATAACAATCCATACCCCACACTCCTAGGAATTGATTAGGCTATCTATATGAATGGGGTCATCAATTTGAAGAAGCAGATAATGTTTTAGGTAGAGGACAAATGACTTGTTGTAGAGTTTTCTGAACCCAACGTTTCGGACTACCAAGTGAGTCCATCGTCAGGGGAGGATGCGTCAATAGATATTCCTAAGATCTTAATGATGTATCCAAGAGCTATAATTAGGGTATATATATAAGTTATTAAACAAAAGAAATAAGAAAATAGGTCAGCTCTTATCTTTTTATTTAATTAATTAGTTAAACTATATTATTATTATTATTATTATTAATTTATTTATTTATTTATTCAAAGGGATAACTTAATTGATTAATTTTATTATTTATTGAATTAATTATTATGTTTATTAATTCTATTTTCAATAATTGGTTCAATTGATTCATTAATTTGTTTAAATAATAAATTAATTTGTTTGAATTAAATAAAATTAATTAATTTAATTATTAATTCTTTTTTAATATATTTTATTCATTTATTTACATTATTAATTTATTAATTTTATTAATTTATTAATTAATAAGTTTATAGGGATAAATTAATTACTTATTTTTCTATTTCTTGAATTAATTATTAGGTTTAATACTTTTATGAAATTGCTCCACCTTGTACTACCATTGGACCCTGCACAAGGACCGCGCTTTACTGAACTAATCCACGACTATGAGGAGAGCGATGATGATTTGGATCAGATCTATAAAATAACGGCGCGATACCAAGACTGGGTTAATCCAAAAACTAATGTATGAATTGCATGGGATGGCGAAAGTTTTTGTACTTTGGATTCAAATGAAGATTTGGCACATTAGCAAAACTGGCTACATGAAGTATCCACATTGTGCTGCAACATGATGACCAAATCTTTATGCTGTGTGTCGTCATATGTAAGAAATTTTCCTTATTATGATGGTTTAAGTGATGTGGATAAATTTTTTTATTCTTTTGAAAGAGAATTTTTAGAGGATTACCGTTTTCAGGCGTTGGACTGGGCACTACGTGCTACACCTGCTCGGTGGTGGAGTATGCACAAAGACAACCGAGTGGCATGACTCCAAAAGAATGATGAGAACGCGGTTCGTTGGCCTAAAGTACGGGTAACTAAGAAGTATGATGGGAGAATGATCCGCATGATCACTTGCCTAATTGGGCTAAGGTATATGGAATGAAGCTGCAGCTAAAGTGGGTGCATTTATTTTGTCACACTCTGGACGTAATCCCTATGAACTGGTATTTGGAGACGGAGCTCTGCCAATGCACTGCTTAATGGGATGTGTTAAGAGAAGGGTTTGTGAGAACATTCAGCTTTGAAGATGGGTTCGAAAGCATTGATGAGGCCTTGCAAGAGGTTAAGACAGTGATCTTCAGAATATGCAGGATCCTTTGGAATTGATTCAACCAGATTGGAGTACCTAGCTGCGCCATGTGCTAGAGTGCTATAATGTGACTACTAAAGGAGAGGATGAGGATCCAAGGAATATGAACATCCCAGAAACAGAAGGCCACCGTGAGGTAGAGGGACCACAGGTAGAGAATCCAGACATCACCATGCCATTGAAAACTAGGCAAGTAAACATTGGCACAGAGTTGGAGCTGAAGTATGCAAAGATTGGGGATTACTAGGATGATGCTACAGTAGATAAAGTCACTACGTTTCTCTGTGAATATCAAGATTTGTTCCCTACAAAATTTTCAGACCTAAGAGGAATCATAGGCAATTTGGGAGTAATGAAAATAACTCTAAAACCGAATGTGAAGCCTGTTAAGCAAAGGCCATATTGCCTTAATCCAAAATACAAGGAAAAGGTCTGCTTGGAGTTGGAAAAGATGCTTGAAGCAAGTATTATTGAGCCCGTGGAGGATTTTGATTGGGTGAGTCCAATGGTAGTTTAAGAAAAGAAGTAGAAGGATGAAATAAGGATTTGCGTAGATCTCAGAAAGCTTAACGATGTCTGTGTCCATGATCTCTTTCTGACACGTTTACTGATGAAGTGCTAGACAATGTGGGAGGATAGGAGGCATATTCCTTCACTGATGAGTTCTTTGGGTACCATCATATTAAGATCGTGCTAGAGGATAGGAGTAAGACAACATTCATGACAGAATGGGGTTGTTTCCAGTACATAGTAATGCTGTTTGGAATTAAGAATGTGCCGCCAATATTCTCTCGCGTAGTCATCGTGACGTTCAAAAAGTTCATTCACAAATTCTTGGAGGTCTGTTTTGATGACTAGACAGTGTTTGGACTAGTCAAGCACCATGTAGTCAATCTGCGCTTAATGTTGGATACGTGCTGAAGGTATCAGATTTCACTGAACTTGAAGAAGTCCTTGTTTTGTGTCCCCTTTGGGATTTTGTTGGGTCATGTGGTATGCAGGAAAGGAATTATCATGGATCCTACCAAGATCACTAAAATAATCAATTTGGAAGCCCCAGTGAGTGTTAAACAACTGCACGCAATGTTGGGCCATACCAGGTATTATTGAAAATTCATCAAGGCTTATGCTTAGATTACTGTGCCCATGGAAAAGTTGTTAAAGAAGGATGTTGCATTATGTTGGAATGAAAAATGTCAGTGCAGTCTTGATGTCTTGAAGGAGAAAATGGTTCTCGCGCTGATCTTGGTCTTCCTGAACTGGAAGAAAGAATTTCATGTACACGTTGATGCCTCGTGTATTGCGTTGGGAGCAGTGCTAACACAGGTTGGCGAAGAAGAACTGGATCACCCTATAGCATTTAGCATAAAATTGTCAAAGGCTGAGAAGAATTACTCCACAACAGAGCGACAAGGATTGGCTATGGTGTACGCACTCCAAAAGTTTAGGCACTATCTGCTATGCAGACATTTCAAGATGTACACAAACCATGCTACATTGAAGTATCTATTCAATAAACCTGCATTGGGGGGGGGGAATATGTAGGTGGATGTTGTTGTTTCAAGAATATGATTTTTAAGTAATTGTGAAGCCAGGAAGCTTGAATGTAGGCCCTGACCATCTATCGTGCATTGAAACAGGAGAGGAGGCTACTAATTTGGAGGAAGGGTTGGCCAACGCATAGCTCTTTGTAGTGCACGTAGTGGATAACCACTTCACGGATATTATCCACTTTCTGACTACAGGGACAGCTCCAGAATGATACACCAACCAACAAAAAAGCAGTTGGTAGTGCACGTGGTAGATTTCTCTGTAATTTCCATACATTTATATAAGATGGTATTAGATGAGATACTTCGATGTTATGTGCCCGATTTTGAATGAAATAGTATCCTCGTTGAAGATCATGGAGGAGCTGTGGGAGGACGTTATGCAGGGAAAGAAATAACACAGAAGGTTTTGCGTGTTGGGTTGTGGTGGTTGACGTTGCATAAAGACTCTAAAGCATATTGTGAGACATATGACGCATGTCAGACGACGGGTAAGCCATCGCAAAGGATGAGATTCCTCTGAATTTGCAGGTGTCATTGCAATCATTTGAGAAACGGGCCATTGATTTTGTAGGACCAATTCAGCCCCAAGGAAAGAAAACAAGTGCACGCTACATCATCACAACGACAAAATATTTGACTAGATGGGTAGAGGCATAGTCTGTGAAGGAGTGTACAGGGGAAATAACGAAAAAAAAATTGTTTGAATATGTGTTGACTAGGTTTGGTTGCCCGAAGGTATTAATGAATGATTGCGGTACACATTTTATTAATGAAATAATCATCGCGTTGAAAGAGGAGTTCCAGGTTTACCATCAGAAGAGTACGCCATATCATCCTCAGGCCAATGGAACAGTTGAGGATTTCAATAAGATATCGGAGAATACGCAGACGAATATTTTCAACGTGCAACGAAATGATTGGGACGTGCACGTACCAGTGGTGTTATGGGCATATAGAACTAATTTTAAAAAGTTAACAGGTTAGACACCTTTCCGATTTGTTTATGGTGTAGAGTCTGTAATGTCGATGGAATATGTCATACCAAGTCTACGCATAGCGGCTTTCATAGGAATTGTGGACCACGGAACCTTAGAAGAATGGCTCGCACAACTAATGGAGCTCGAGGAAGATAGGTTTTTGGCTGGATTCCATCAATAGGTTCAAAAGGAGCATGAAAAAGCTTGGCATGATAGACACATTAAACTGCACACCTTCAAGGTAAATGATTTAGTTTTCCTATATGACAGTAAGTTTGCTAAGTTTCCAAGGAAATTTTAGATGCACTGGCTAGGGCCATATGTCGTCAAAGAAATTGCTGATGGTGGCGCAGTTTAACTTGCAATGTTGAATGGAGAACCATTCCTGGGAAGGGCAAATGGAAGCCAGTTGAAGCTATACACATGGGATCTAGCCCAATGACTACATGACGACAGTACCATCTTAGTACTCCAGGCAATTGCAAGGGAGCGGAAGACTATAAACTACACTACTAGGTGGATGGAACTACATGACAAAGGGGCTGCGCGGAGGAGGGTGATGTCACAGTGTCAGCAGATGCACAACGGGAGTTGTGCTATGACGGGAGATACCGTGCAACACAACTAGAAAATGACTATTACTGTCACTATTCATGATTTGACATCCAGGAGATCTTTCTGGTTAACAAAAACCTCCTTGGGTTTTTCAAAATTACTTTCTAGCTGTTGTAAAATGGCACCGCACTAAAATGACTAAAATAGTAAAAAATATGAAAAATTTTCTTTGTTTTAATGTGGGCTCCAAATATCAATGTATATCTCCCTCATAGCAGCACTTGTGCATAAATGAAGGAGGTCTTTGTTTTTTGGTATGTGATGGACAAAAACCTCTTTCACCTTTGAAAAATTCCTTACCATTATTTCAGAATTAATCTTGTAGTAAACTTGTCATTGTGTGCAGCAATTGACCTCAAAACATGCATAACCAAGAATCATTCATTCATTTTGATCATATCTTCTGATCCAGAAACCGGTTACAGGAGTGCGGGAGTGTGATATACCGTTGGAAATATTTTCTAAGCTTCTTCTGATGGAAATACTTAGGATATGATTTGCACTGAAGATCATGTGCAAAACATCTCTAAAAACCAGACATAGTAAGAGCCCATTTTGATCCCTGGTGATAGGTTACAAAGACTTGAACTAATAGGGAGGATCAATATTTGAGAATAAATGACCCCTAATAACCTGGGACAAAATGTGTCAGCTAAAAATGAAGGGAGGATTGGGTTTACGAGACCTTGCAACGATGCCCATGGTGTTGGGGCCAAGATTTGGTGGAGATGACTTCAAGTAGGGATGGATCTTGAGAAAAATAGATGGATATGAATATATTCACCTACCATAACCCCTCAAAATTGATTAAATTGAGTTTTTCTACCTTGAGATCCTCGATTTGGACCCTAGCAAAGAAGGGTATGGGTTTGATTAGAAAATACTACCTATTGGAAGTAAATAATGGGAGGCTAGAAATGTTTGGGAAGATTCGTGGAAACAAATCCCAAAGTTTGGAAATTAAGTTGATCTTAAAAAGCTGGGAATACAAATTAAAACCTAGGGAAGAGTAAAAATAAAGGACTAGTGGAAGGAGGGTAAGCAACACCAATGCTTGCGCAAATGGATGATTCCAGAAATTGGAATCATAAACCAATGGAATAAATATGGTGTAACTTTTGGAAGTAAATACAAGAGTCTGTGGATTCCTATCCCACTTAAATATGACAAGCTTAGATAGGGTTATCACCCCAAGGGAACCTTCTCTGTTAAGGAAGTTTATCATCTAGATGCAGTTCATCATAATTAGAAAGTAGAGGATGTATAAATAAAAATTTGGAAACAACATTTATGGCCCAAAGTTTCAATATTTATATGGTTCTTAATATAGAATAAGCTTCGCACATGGGACAATATTCAGAAGAAGAATCTCCAGTGATCCAAGAGGATCTCGTCAGATTAGTTGCATAGGTTCATCGTCAGTGTTCAGTGTCATCGTCAACAATTCAGTCCAGTGTCGTTCAGTTTCGATAGTATTGGTTATGGATTAGATTTTTCAGGTGATGTCTGTGGTTTTACATGGTGTTCAGTTGATATGGTCTGTACCTAGTTGTTGACAAGTGTTCATCATTAGTTTCGCCAAGGTGATCATCGGCGTGGGGTTTGTCATCCCTTTTGTAAGGTTTGATTGTCGACATAGGTTGTCGTCCTGTGATGTTGGTACAAATGTCACTTTGTGACGAAGAGATGTACATAAGTTATTTTAAATCAAAATGATGTAAGACCTAACTTAATACATTATAAACCTATGTTACAAAATTAATAAATTAAACTTCACCTAGCACCTAAGCCATGCATTAAAAATGCATTAAACCTAAGCTCTAGACCTAAACCCTAAGTTCTAAATCTATCAAACAAAACTATGACATAAAACCTAACTCTAAACCCACTCTCGACCTTTACATATTAAAAATCAATACAAAAACATTAAAAAGCAAATGACACAGCTAACCACCATCCCTAACTGCAGCGGGACCGCGGCTCATGTGAGTGGAGTCAATCAGCGGGGTTAGCAGTTAATCGTCACATCAACCAAGACCGCGGGCCTTCACTGTGTGGAGAGTTAACATGGACTCTGGTAATGTGAATAGGCAATTGTAAGGTGGAGGTTAGCATTGACCGTCGAGCTTGAAACCGCATCAGAAACCATTGCCATGTGAACAAACTTTGATACCCGATAGGGTTAGCCTTAACTGCGGTCCCTAATTGCATCAGAACCACAACAAAACCATTGGGCTATAACCGCGGGTTAGAAATGATGGTGACATGTGCTGCCAATGCTTCCTCCACCCTGTGACATGACAACTAATGGTTTTGGGTTTAATATAAGTCATTTTTGGGTTTTGGTTGTTGGTTTTGTTCAAAACTAATTCGAATACCATGTAACCTTATCCTTAAGGTGGCAGAACATGGTAGGACCAAAACCAAAAACCCAAACTTCAGCCAAATTCATGCCAAGTTTAGTCCAGAGTAGTTTGAATTTATTTGCAGGCCTATAAGAGGCAGTTTTTGTTCATTGAAGAGAAAGAGAGTTGTTTTGGATTTTGTATGCAGGTTTTGGAGGTCATAGTCATTTTTGTTTTCAATGTAACAGGAGCATCCAGAATCGGAATTAGGAACCATGATAGGCATTGGAAATTTGGTTCATAGAGTTATCCTTTGACAGTGACCAGAAGGGCCTAAGTGCACATTCAATTCGGTAAAATTGTTGTGTAATCATCCTCTTCTGTTTCAATCCTAATAAAGCAATCACCCATCTTAAAAGCGAACCCGGAGACGTAGTCCATTAGGGACAAACTCCGTAATCAATTTTGTTGTCTGGTATTGCTTTGTTTTAACTATTTTCACTTGTTTTATCAGCTATCATAAAGTCTTTCTTCTTAAGTAGCTCTCTCGGTTTCCACACTTTCAGTTAACATTCTATTCATTAATGGCTAATCAATTCTACATCAATTTTAACTTATGATCATTTAAGATAATATAACTTGGTATCAGATAAGGTTGTGTTTGTATAATTTTCCATTGAATGTTAACCAGGTCAAAGTCACAACATGGAGAAGGAATCCTTGAGTAGATTGATCTAGAGATTAGAAAGCGACGAGTCGTTCATAAGTCGACAATGACAGGATCTGATGCAAGTGAAAACACTGAAACTAAGATGAGTGATGAACAGTTTCAGCAAGCATTCTTGACTATGCAACAGATGTTGGGAGAATTGTATGAAGACAAGAAGGCGAGAGATGCAACTTCTTCTTCAAAGACATCGAAGAAGGAAAAAGGTAAAGGAAAGGCTGATAAACCACCTTCACCTCCATCATCTCCATCATCATCTTCTTCTTTTTCTTCTTCCAGTGCAGAATCTGAAATAGAAAAGAAACCTAAGAAAACATATCTTTTGAAACTTGATGTAAAATTTGAGTTACCTATTTAGAACTTTTCTGATGATAAAACGAAAATTCAGTTAGCTACACTTAGAATGGGGGGAACAACTTTAATCTGGTGGGAAAGTAAAACTCAGATAGATGTAAAGTGAAAAGGAAAAGTCATATCTTGATGGTCTAAGTTTTTAAAAGCTCTTAGGAAACAATTCTATCCTGTAGGATACATGCAACAAGTTGTTATTGATTGGCAGCATTTGAGGAAAGGTAAAAGGCAGAGTGTTCAGGAGTTCACTCAGGAGTTAAGAAAGAAAGCATTGGCGCTTGGTATTTCATTGGATACACATGAAAATTTATTAAAATACATCAACAGTTTACATTCATATTTGCAACAAACATTATTGATGTTTAACCCTGATGATTTTGATGAAGTGTGTGTTCAGGCCATACATATTGAATGAGGTGGAAGATCATTCAAGTTTTCATCGCAGTCATCCAAAGAGTTGGAAATAAAATATTCCAATGATAGTAAGGGGAAGAATAATTCGAAGAGAAATAAATCATCGATATCTCAGAAGGAAAGACCTACTTGTTCTCATTGCTAGAGAATCAGTCGTGATGAATCTAAGTGTTGGAAACTTCATCTAGAACTTAAGCTGAAAAAGTTCCTTATGGAGAAGGATGAAAAGAAGACAATTGCAGTAGTCCAACAAGATCTAGGTTCAGATTAAGGTGATGAAAGGAGGATAACTCCTATGGTTACGACAAGTAAAACTTCTGACACTGGTTCAAGTTCGAAAACTATTGCATCTTCATCAAACATAAATCCTTCAAATGAGGATAAAAGAGTTGAATTGTTTAACATAAGAATAACTTCTAAGAACACAAAGATAAAAATAATGTTTGACAGTGGATCACAGGCGAATTTAATATCTGAATGTTTAGTTAAGAATTTGGGTTTGGAAACACGAAATCATCCAAGACCTTACCCATTAGGATGGCTAAATAAATCAATTTAGATAAAAGTCACAAAACAGTGTCAATTAAGATTTGCCATTACAGCTAATTACATTGATGAAGTGGAATTAGATGTTGTTCCAGTAGACATATGTGGAGTTGTCTTAGGAAGTTCTTATCTTTATGATCATGATGCAGTATTTTACAGGAGAGAACATAATATCACCTTAAGAAAGACGGAGTTGAATTTATTGTCAGGGCACATCAAGGTAAAAATCATTTGAATATTAATGCTAATCAGATGAAGCGATTAATAAGTTCAAATAAAATATTTGGAATCATGTGTGTAAAGGAACAAGATAAGAAACAACATGATGTTTGTTCAAGCTATGAGACTCAACTTAAATATAGTTTGATCAAAGAGATAGAAACTATTCTAGTTCTATGTAAAATCAAACATCTTACTCATAAGTAGGTAATACCGCATGAATTATAGTTTGTGCCTAAAGCTCCTCTTCCTAATGTCAAGATGAATCAATTCAGTCCAAGTTTGGAAATTAACAGCTACAGGGATACATGACAATATTTCGGAAAGTTAGTGTTAAATTTCTCTTATATTGTGTCACCATTTCATGTTTCGAATAGTTTGGAAACCTCTTTTCAAGTGGAGAGGAAGCCTATTTGTTTTCTTATGAAAGACTTTTCTAAAGCAGTGTCAAAGTATCTAATGGTTACTAATGCATTAGGGAAAGTGCTAATCAATGGAAACATCATTTAATGAATAAGGAAAAAGTGATTCAAACAAATCAACAACTAATTCAATACTTTCTAAGAAAAACTAAGTTGAAACAATTTTCACCTTACAGTTTGATGGGATTATGGCAGAAAATTCACTTAGTAATTAGGAAGCAGGAAAGTATGTCAAGTCAAGTAGCTATTTTGATGTCAAAAACATCTTTGTTTGTCTCCGTTATTCCAAAAAATAGATTGTTAATACATATTCATGGTATTTCGTGGAAATAAATCAATTGCCATGTTCATATAACAGGTTGTTTGACCATCGTCGCAAGTTGTTCATACTGCAGATGGATGGAACAGGTCACCAAATCAAAATGTGTCATGGTCAACATCATCAGGGTCATCACTTGGAGGTGATTGATAGAATGTATTGGTACACCATCAGGACAAGGTGGAAAGTGAGGGAGCTCTACCCTCATCGACTATTTGTTTAGTCAAACTTTTTTGGTCCAAAAGATTTCAAGTGGAGAGGATTGATCTAGGAGGATCTCATTAGATCAGTTTCACAGGTTCATCATCATCAACAATTTAGTCTGGTGTCGTTCAATTTCGATAGTGTTGGTTATGGATCAGATTGTTCAGGTGATGTCTATGGTTTTACATGGCATTCAATTGATATGGTGTGTACCTAGTTGTCGAAAAGTGTTCATCATCAGTTCCACCAGGGTGATGGTCAATGTGGGGTTTATCATCCCTTTTGTAAGGTTTGATTGTCAACATAGGTTGTTGTCCTGTGATGTTGGTACAAATGTCACTTTGTGATGAAGAGATGTACGTAGGTTATTTTAAATCAAAATGATGTAAGACCTAGGCTAATACATTATAAACCTATGTTACAAACCTAATACATTAAACTTCACCTAGCACCTAAACCATGCATTAAACCTAAGCTCTAGACCTAAACCCTAAGTTCTAAACCTATCGAACAAAACTATGACATAAAACCTAACTCTAAATGCACTCTCGGACTTTACATATTAAAAATCAATACAAGAACATTACAAACCAAATGACACAACTAACCACCATCCCTAATTGTAGCGAGACCGCGGCTCATGTGAGCGGAGTCAACCCGCAAGGTTAGCAATTAATCGTCGCATCAATCAAGACTGCGGGCCTTCAACTCACGGAGAGTTAACATAGACTGTGGTAATGTGAATAGGTAGTGGTAAGGCAGAGGTTAGCATTGACTGTCGGGCTTGGAAACCACATCGGAAATCGTTGCCATGTGAATGAACTTTGATAGCCAACAGGGTTAGCCGTAACCACAATCCCTAACTGCATCAAAACTACAGTAGAACCACCAGGCTATAACTGAGGGTTAGCAACGACAATCACATGCGCTGTCAGCGCTTCCTCTACCCGGTGAGATGACAGATAATGGTTTGGGTTTAATATAAGTTATTTTTGGGTTTTGGTTGTAAGTTTTGTTCCAAACTAATTCGAATACCATATAACCTTATTCCTAAGGTGGCAAAACATGGTAGGACCAAAACCAAAAACTTAAACTTCAGCCAAATTCATGCCAAGTTTAGTCAAAATTTATTTGAATGTATTTGTAGGCCTATAAGAGGTAGTTTTTGTTCATTGAAAAGAAAGAGAGAGGTTTTGGATTTTGTATGCAGGTTTTGGAGGTCATAGTCGTTTTTGTTTCCAGTGTAACAGGAGCATCCAGAGTCAGAATTGGGAACCCTGACAGGCATTGGAAAGCTGGTTTAGAGAGCTATCCTTTTATAGTGCCCAAAAGTACCTGTGTGCACATTTAGTTTGATAAAATGGTTGTGTAATCAACCTCTTCTATTTCAATCCTAATAAAGTGGTCACCAATCTTGAAATCGGACCCGAAGACATAGTCCATCAAGGACAAACTCTGTAATCAATTTTGTTTGTCAGGTATCACTGTGTTTTTGCTATTTTCACTTTTGTTATGCATCTTACTTATGTTTTATCAGTTGTTGTAAAGTCTTTCTTCTTAAGAAACTCTCTCAGTTTCTGCACTTTAAGTTAACATTCTATTCCTTAATGGCTAATCAATTCTACATCAACTTTAACTTATGATCATTTCAGATCATCCAGAGACCCTCCAATTTCCATCTCTATTTACAAAATAACAAAAATTTGGAGCATCTTTTTACCCTCTGTTCTTTCTCTAATGGTATTTGGAAAAAGATGGGGGATTGCCTCTCTATATCATATTGGATTCCAAAGAGTCCTCAGAACATTATAAGAAGCTGGATAAGGCAATATTTTTACAAACCTATCCTTAATTGAATTTGGAATATCCCCTGGTTTCCTCCTCTAGGGCA
Source organism: Pinus taeda (assembly GCA_000404065.3). Lineage (NCBI taxonomy): Eukaryota > Viridiplantae > Streptophyta > Pinopsida > Pinales > Pinaceae > Pinus > Pinus taeda. The sequence continues at coordinate 7,543 of APFE031281692.1, read as the reverse complement.
TCTAGAAGGAACGAAACCAAAGGATATTCAAAGGGGATGCATCATTAATGGAATTCATATGGAACACCTTTGTCAAAAATGTTAAGAAAACGATTATTGCACTAAAATGGTTAGCCCAAGGTTGGTGGGTTTTAGGAGGCGAAGCTAGGCTTATGCAAGAATGGATCCCTCTATCCTTGAGGGTCTCTCTGTCATAACCCCTCACCTGTGGTTGTTTCTAGCCCAACTATTTGGTGCCACCCCTTGCTCCATTCATGAAACTCAATTTTTATGGTGCGACTAAGGTTAACCACGACCTTATTGGTTATTGAGGTATAATTAGAGACCATACATACAAGCCCTTGTTCATATTTTTAGGGAAAATTGGTATTAACACAAATAATGTAGCAAAGGTATCAAGAATAAGAATGGGATTGGAATATTCCCTTAATAAAGGATTCCAAAGTATCTAGGTAGAAAGGGAATTCCCGATTATCATTAATATGGTATACATATTACGAGTAGGGTCCCATATCCACAAGGTATTGAGAAGTTGGAGATCAAATTCCATGTTAGAACATGTTGGAAAACTCATTTCCAATACACTAAATCTCAACTTGTTCCTTATAAGGAACACAAGAAATAAGGTTGTAGATATATTAGTGAACTATGGATGTCTGGAAATGTTTATACCTTTGGAAATGGCATAGGAACTTTTTCTAGTGTTTCCTATTAAAAAATCCTGCTGGAATATGATTTAGGAAGATTTTCCCTCCTCGGATGGGGTGACTAGTGGAGTGGGTGTGGGGTGGGGGGGTGGGGTTGCCACCACCCCAGTTGACCAATAGGCAAGTGGATGTTGCACATGCCCCTGAAAAATTTCTAACATAACATTACAACATCTCTATCATGCTGAGTTGGAGAAGAGCTCTTGGCAAAATAAGACTTACACGACAATTGCATAAAAATACTTTGAAAAACACTTTTTCAATTAGTCATTAACTATACCCTTTTAATTTATTTTTTGACATTTAGAATTATTAGGGATTTTTTGTGTTTTTCTTTTTATAATTTTAATTTTATTGTTTTTGTATTTATAATAATACTTCAAATGTTTTTTTTTTGAACTGGAAAGATTATTTTTGGTGGCATAATAAAAAAAGGTTGAATTCTTGCTCAACCACAGTTACAAAGTTCAAGAGAAATTCAAGGAATGAGTGGTACCCACTCATGGATATAGAAACCCCATTACATGTTGTAGTTGATAGATTTTTCAGGATCTCAACAATTCCCTTAACTACTATCCTCTTGTTATAGATGGATATGGTCGACGGCTCCCCCTTCCATTTATTCGATCAACGCTACATTGTTTCCATGATTGGTGGATTCATGGGATATAGGGAGAGGGTGGACCCTCTCTTTAAAACTCCTTATTATAGCCATACTCCAACATTGAATTGAAAATTGACCAAGGAAAATTGACCCCTTAAGATATAAAAGGCCTCCAACCTTTCAAAATAAATGAGATATAACTTGATTCATGCCCAAAGGATGTGATAAGGGGTGAAGGTGCTAGATTGGATTTTTATCAATTGGTTAATGACCAATTTGAATCCTCGATCACCTTGAGTTGCATTAAATTTTTGGAAATTGCTAGATTCATCCCCATCCATAAAGCCAATTGTTATGCATTGTTGTTAGTAGTAGTCCATTATCCCCAAGAAAAGGTGGATTTTTCTTGTTCATCTGGGAAAATGATGACTCCAATTTCTCCTACAACCCATAGTTTTCCTTTAGAGACTCCATCAAAAAAGAGTGTGGGAGTTTTTTTATTTTAATAACCAATTGTCTTTGAGAGTCACAATTTTCCTCTTGCTGACCCTCCTAGTTTTTTAACACTAGATAAAGAATGGGTACTAATTTTAAAAGTTTTTATCCGACTCCTTTATTCCTCGGTGATATCTTCCAACAGTGAGGTGGGGGTGGGGGGGGGTATTATTTTGAGAGAGGGATTCCAACAATAATCACATTGCTTTGAAAGTTTTTTAACCTTGAGTTTCCATTTGTTCGTGGAGTATAACCTAATTGCAGGATAACTAGAGCTTCCAACATATAAAATTTAGTAGATTTTTCCATACTCTATGCATGGAATTTTTGGCTTGAAGAGATTTTGGGAAGGAATTTTTCTAGTGTAGGAAAATTCCTTTCCACGATAAGGTATGTGAATGACATGAACTACATCAAATAATTCTATCTTCCAAGTAGCGAGAGAGTAATCACAATGGAGAAAGAGATTATTGGTTGTTTGAACATGATATTGATAGAGGATGCATTAGGAGGGACCAACAATTCCTTTCTTTTGAAGGTTCTTTGTTGTTAATATTTTGTTTTGTGCCAGTTGGGAACACATTTTTTTTATTATTGTTGGGAGACTGTTATCCTACCAGATTTCCTTCTAAAAGGGAGAGGGAGTGGATGTAGAGATATCTATCAAGAGAATTTTGTATCCCTGCTTCACTTGATATCCTTGGCTTACATTTCTCCAAATATAGGTGTCTTTCTGATTTACATCCACATGGGTGACTCCATTCATATAGGCTATGATTTTATTTCTTTAGTCAACAAGGTGCTTAGGAATTTTGTGAAATCATCCGTGCTTCCAAAATTCTATCTCTTTCATTCTAGTGCAATATGTTAGCTAAATTTCTCCCTCCTTGATTCATCATCCATTGCATGAGATTAGAGAGATCCTCGTGAGAGGATATACTTCTTGTATGAGAGAAAGAGTCCTCCCAAATTAAAATTTCTTTACCATTTCCAATGTGCTAGCCTAGATGGTTCAGGATAAGAGGGGCCATTTATTGATATAATTCCCATATGATTGAACCTCTTTCATACTAGAGTGAGATGTAAGGGTGAATATTGGGGAGTCATTAAAATATTTCCGGATCAAACTAGATTGCCACCACCCACCTAGTTTCTCTAGAAGACTCCTGATATTCTTGGCTTTGAGTGTGATATTCAACAGATGGGGATCTTGTATACCAAGGAACCACTTGAGATTTTGTGCTCTTACAATGTTCCAATTTACCATGTGTATCTTTTTATCGTTTCCATTCCCACCATGCCAGAGGAATTTTTTGAGAAGGATACTTAAATTATTTTTGAGACTAGCCAAAGCCAACAATCTTGAACACTGATAAATTGGTAAGGAGGTCAGAATCAATTTGATCAACACTAGTCTCCTTGCAGTGTTCCCATGCATCAAATTTATTTTGTATTTTAAGAATAAATCCATCCCATTCCCTTGGTGAGGTAGTGCCCTCTTATATGGGAATACCCATATATCTAAATGATTTCCATTTACCCAAGAAGGGGAATTCCAAGACTTGGGAAATAGCTCTCAAGAATGATTACGGGCAATTCCAACCAAATATATGGCTCACTATTTTGTTAATTTCTCCACCACATGCTGCCAGGTGAAATGTAGGACTTTCTTGAAATGTTTGGTTATCATCTTTGAGACTACACCCATCAGCAGTGTGAAATTTTTGAATTGGGAGTGGTTTATAGGTCTGGTGTTTCTCACTATCTGAAGTCCTCCAAGGTTGTGTTTGAGTCTTTCTACCTCCAATTTTCTATTGAGATAATCGATCATGATGATGTAAAGGAGTGGAAAAAGAGGGCATATTTTCCTAATCCCTCTCGAAGCCTAAAAAATACACCTTGTCCTCCCATTTAGTGGAGGGGATATCCATGGGTGTCCAATACATGATTTAACCCATCTAATGAAGTCATCACTAAATCCAAATTTAGTCATCACCATAAAGACATATGCATAGAAAATGCAGTTGAAATAATTAGCAATGTATAGCTTTATCACCATTCCTCTAAACCTTTCTTTCTTTCTTGAGTGAATTGACTCTTGGACCAATATTATATTATCTAAGATTTGTTGATTTTGGATGAAACGACCTTGATTTTCCAATATAATTTTACCCATTAGGAGTTTGAGCTTGATTGAAAATAAGTTTTGTTAGAATTTTATAAGAAACATTTCACAATGAAATGCAGTGAAAGTGAGAGAAACTGATTGGTTTTGTTTCCTTATGCATGAGTGCAAGAAACTATGAGTTAGTGATTCCTCCTATTTTCTCTTTCTTCCTCATCCAGTTCAACATACTTACTAGATTGATTTTTATGGTGTGCTAGAATGTCTTGTAAAAGTGGATTGTGAAGCCATGTAGACCCAATGCCTTGTCAAGTTCCATTGCCCAAATCACATCCACTATTTCCTGTTCCTATATTTCCCCCTCAAACTAAGCATTATCCTCTTGGGTAATTATCTTGGGATTTCATGTAGGAGATACTCTAAATATTCCTCTTTAGTGATTTCTAGAACTTTGTTTCAATGCTATCTCATCTAAGTTTGTTGGTGGAAAAGTTTAGTGTTTTGATCCCATGCTTTGAGCCAAAGGCTTATCGATTTCACTCTCCACTCCTCCTCCTCCTTTCTATTTTGAATGGATAGTTCTTGGGATAAATATTTTTTCAGTTGGAGATGGGATCTTATTACTAGGTTCAGGGTCATCTTGTTAGCCAAAACTTCTTAGTTGTCTTGGATCTCGTAATTTTTAGATGAAGGAGAAAAGAAATCACTCTTTACCCATTATTTGAGTGTTATTTTAACTTGTCTTAGCTTTTACTCCCAAATATAGTTTGGTGATCCAATAATATACATACCCCATACTCTTAAAACTATTTGGATTGCTTCCTCTTCTGGGAGACACAAATTATTCAATTTGAAAGGGATATTCCCTAGATCCTCCCCTTCTAAAACAACTAGAGAGATGGGATTATGGTTAAAGGATGAATTGATAAGATTTTCTTCTAGAAAAAACAACCCTTGTACAAACTAGTCTCTATGGATAAAAAAATAGGTCCAAGAGGGGAACTATGAATTGGGCACCAATATTTTGATTGGTCCAAGAGAAAGTTTAGTTTTTAGGCTTCATATCCACTAATTCCCAATCTGAGAGAAGGTCCTCCAGGTGTTCTCTAAAAGGGTCCCTTACTATATTTTTTTCTATTTCATCCTATGTGTCTAAGTTTGTGTTAAAATCCCCAACAGAGATGTATTGGTGGTGGTGATCCTACGAATACTATGCATTCAAATCATTCCAAAATTCCTCATTTTCTCCTTAAAGAGTTAGGGTGTAGATATTGTAAACCTTCAATTTACACCATGTGTCTCAATGTTGCAAAATTATCAATATAAAATTCTAAATAATAAGGTGACTCATTAACTAAAATTGTCTTGGATTCCAAGATGTGCATAGTCCTGCAGAATATCCAGGGGAACTGTTTGCTATTGCCAAAGACTGTTTATCTTGAAACTAGTCAGATGAGAGGAGTTACCAGCATACTTTTCTATGTTTTTCTTCTAAGTTGATTCTTTGTAGTTGTATTATTTGAATGAGTCTAGTATTAATTGAAGCCCCAACTATTTTTCTTGTTATGTCATGGTCTATTAGACTTCGTTGTCTGATTTATTCATCGTTCTTTCCCGTGATTTCCCTCTTGGTTTTCCTCCACCTTGCCTTCTTTTTATTGCACAAATATAACTTTGGTCACCCTTAGGATTGAGGCCCCCCTTCGGATCCTTTTTGGGCTCGAACGATTTATTGGATTACTTCCCCTATGTTACTCAAATTTGAGGACATGATTGTTTTTGGGGATGAGTGGATCTGGAGGCTTTATACCACAAGGCCCTCTACCTCTTGATTTGGAACTTCTTGAGTCTTTTGTCAGGATACGATTTCTAGAACAAGTTCCCCATATTTGTGCACTTCTTATAGGGCCATGAAGGCATTACTTCCAAAGGGTGTTTGGAGGAGGGGGGAAGGGGCATTGTCTTCTTTCACTATTGGTTTTTTTAGCTTGATTTCTTTTTTTGGATCTACCATTAATCTTCTTAAGGTCTTTCATTTGGTTCCTTAGATGTTGTATTCAAGAAATCCTTGGAAAAATGATCATATTTTTTGGAAAAATTTCACTTTAAGGGAAATTGATCTTAGTCCAATTGTTGAACATGGATTCACAATCCATTTTCCTGAATTATTTCTGTTGGTATACCTTTCTCTAGTTTTACCTCTACACAAATCTCGGTGTAGGTGAATAATTTAGTCTTTAGTTATGATCTATCAATGAATTTACCCAATCATTTTTCAATTCCCTAAGGAATTCATCACTACAACAAGACATGGGGAGCCTGTGTAGCTTGACCCAAATTAGAACCACAAGGGGATATCATCATCTAGATCAAAGTTGAGAGACAAAATATTGAGATACAATCCCCTCAGAATGAATAAATATGGCCCATTTCAAAATATCACATCCTTATATTCCACTAGCTATAACAAAAAGATGAAGAAACCTTTTCTTACCTAGTAGATCACAATTTCTCCCTTCATTATCAGTTTCCAGTATTTTTCTACCAATTGCTATAATAAGGATGGTGAGGACCACATTCCTGTAAATTTTCCAACTAAACCCATTTCAGTAATTTATTTAGTGGACTTTCTAAATGATACTGAAGGTAGTTGGACTTTTGGGATATGATCTACCCGCTTGAAAAACCTAGAGATAGTTGATTTCGTCTTGGATTTATTCCTCAAAGAATTTACTAAAACATAGAATTCAAGGTCATCCTCAAATATTTATAATCAAAGTATAACTAATACAAAGTTAACAATCAAGAAATTTCCAAAATACTCTAACCTTTCCTGAAAAATAACAAAAAGATAAAATATCCTTATAATTCATTAAAAATAATATATTTAAATACATATATTTTTTTAAACGGGAATATGAATTTATATTAATTAGCAAATCTGCACCTAGAATGGCCAGACCTGCTTTGGTTGAGAAATTTCATTTGAGTCTGAACACTTTCATTTCTTATATCTACCTTCTAAGGGCATCAATATTGTCATCACCCCTCTCTATTTTCATCTCCACATTTTCCATTTTCTCCATCACATAAGAGATTCACTCCCTATTGATAATATGTTTTAAAGTGAGTGTGATGAGGTCTAGCTGAAGAGATTCAAGCCTCTATATTAGTTGAGACAGCTGAAATTCATGTGGAAAACCCATGTAAAAAAAACTCAATGATACACTTTACTACCACCTGAAAGCCTTTGTGGGAGGACTTGCCTTGCAACCTCCTGAACATGCACACAATAACCATTGAGCTCCCAAAGCCATCAAGCCATGTTGGGATGGGGTCCCCTGGGTCAGTTTCAGGGCAAAAGCCCAAGTTTTGATGTATAAATATGTAAAGTCTATGAAAATTATGGTCGCGGAGCGCATAGTTAATTAAAGAGTCAAAAAGGGTTTTACCCTTTTTTATGCAAGTTGAGTCGGATTTTGAAGATCTACCCATGGTCTACAGACCATGGGATTTTAATAGGTGTGTCTTAGAGAGTCTAAGGCATGATGAAGAAGAATAGAAGTTCTCTATGGGTGCGACAGAAGGAGTCTAAGTTAGCTTAGAAGGTAG
>APFE031281676.1:7084-43925 GCA_000404065.3 Pinus taeda | reverse complement strand
AGACATTTTGACTCATTTGGTAGGTCATCTAATCACACAACAAACAACATATATGCTCCTAATGAAGGAGAAGAAAAGGACGAATAAAAGAAGAGAAAAATTCAAGCTAAATGACAAGAAGATTATTCCTTTTGGTGATAAAATAGCTCACACATGTGAGGACAAAATTTTGTGAAAACATTTAATTTTTGTGTGGTATTACAGGCCTAAAATTTTAGGTGCCGAAATTTCAAGGCCCGAAATTTTAGGACTGAAAACTCAGGAAGATGCTTAGATTTACCTATGTTGACTTAGAATTTTTAGGTGACTTGGAAGAGAGATGGGCTTGGAGTTTTGGTGGCAATTATTGTTTTGGTCTTGGTCTTGGATATCTCATTTTCCTATGATTCTATAAGAGAAGGATTGTTGGTTTTCCCTATTGTGGGGTTTTTGCCATGGCTTGAAGCCTAATTTTGGTGTCGTTTGTCTCTTTGTTTTTCTAGCTGATTGAACATTTGTATAATTTCTAGATGAAGAATGCAAAACACATAATAAAATGATATAGAACATTCACAAGTAATTATTAAGAAGAGGAATCATTAGACTACTATGTACTTGGTTTCTCAACATATATCACCCTCTAGATCATAATGAATCCTCTATATTTGCTGAAGTTCAGTGATTCTTGCTCCCAACATCACCATTGAATTATTTTAGAGTTGATATGTTCCCTTTCTTTTACTTCTCTATAGGTTTTCCATGAATTACTAGATAAAATGACATGTCATTATATAATTATCTCTCGTTAGTAGAGTTCATTCCATCCTCTAATATACTATCTAGATCCTCCAATCCACTCTATTTTATTTCTAAACCTGCTTCATTGGATGTAACATGGAGTATTAGTGTAATCCAATGTGTTTGTTATTTTGAACCTCACTAGTTCAAACATTCTATTTTTTCTTCGAGGCCTGACTTGCTAGTGAAATCATTTGATAAGGCTCTTGGGATACTATAGACTATTTGATGTTGAAAATATAACCCTTTTGCTAGATTCTTGTATGGTTCTCTACCAACTAAGAGTTTATAAGGTGCTTGACCATTAACAACCTCCCCATTGCAGAAGCATGTTGTTATTTCTTTAAATCACACTGAATTAAGCACTTTGGCAGTAACCTTGAATAAAAGAAATTGTCAAGTACCTTTGATCTCAAGCATCTACTCCACCTAATGTAACCTCATATTGTTTGTTGACTGCACTTTTTATTGACCATTCTAGTGTATACACCTAATAGGGACCTCCCATAGCTTATCATTTTTGTGGTCTTTTAGATTCTTGAAATATTTGTTGTCAACATTGAGATATTTACCATCGAATTTCCAAAAGTGTGCCCATCCAACATGCATCATTGAAAAGGTGTACACATAGAAATTAAAACTCCACTAAGGTTTGAAATTTGGAAAACACAAATTGGTCTTTTATAGTTAAAACATTGTAACACAAATTTAATTCCAATATTGGTTCCATTTTGTTCACGATATTCCAAATTTGGTTTCACAGGTCTAATGCAATCCTTGTAGCTTTAACCATGTCTAAGGTTACTAGCTAAATAATCATTAACATTATCGACTTGAATAATTTTAAGAATATTAATATTTTTTTCCATTTAGAATATCATTATACTCAAAGAAATGTTGTTATACCATCATCTTCTTCACAAGTCCAAAATACCACAACCCCTATGGCCCCTCCTTGTGGTGTCAAACTAAACTAAGATTTTAAATACATTATTCCCTTAATATTTAAAGTTTGCATGTAGTCAAATACCCTATAATGTACTTCAATTTTGTCTTTTCTATAATGAAATTTAGTTACATAATCTCTCCTTCTATCAATGGAAGCCCTACTACTTTAACAAATTGTAAGAATAAACAAAGAATTAATTTTTTGACTATGCAAAACTCTATGTTGCAATATTGCTTAATTTACCTTTTACTCATTCAAATTAACTAAAAGAAACAACTTACCCTTCCCATTTGGAAGAGGGAATCAATGGAAATTTAGTTTTGATAAACTCAACATCCAAGTTTTCACCTCCAATTCATACACAATTTGAAATATGCCAATCCACATGCTTGGTTTTCATATATTAAATTATCTTCAAGACAACCATAAATTTTTTGAAATCGTCTCTAGAACTCCCTAATCTAGTATGTTAGCATTAGATTCTAGCCTACACTTGATATGTTTCACATTTTTAGGCCTTCAATTGGTCAGAAGAACTTGGCTCAAACTCAAAGACTTATTTGGGACCCTTGCAGGAGGACATGGATCCAGTACAAATGCTTAACCAAACTTAAATGGCAACAATGAAACTAGCACTGCTATCTATACTAAAAAATAACAAAATATGAGAGGTTGAATAACCTTCTCATTATTTCAACACCCATGATCCAATAATGTTAGGCAGGAAGAGAAACACCTAAAACGATCAAATCAAATGGAAAAAGTGATAGGGAACAATCTATCCATCTATTAATTATTTATGAGAGGAACAAATTTAGAAGAAACTAGAAAATACTTATGCAATGTTCCATCAATCGGAATCTTGAAACCAACATTGGTATATATGGTTGAGATAATGAAATCATAGGATGAGTCACCTTCTTGTTGTTTGTGCCACAATAATTTCTTACACAAGACAACAATGTAGAAACAATTCATTCGAGAGGAAATTTAGCATATCAATAAGGAAAACGATGGGACCGGTGTCTATGAATGCCTTCTGAGTCACCCCGTGGGAAGGTTCCATGAACTACATGGGGAAAACGAATAAACAGTCTGTGGAAATGAATAGTTTTAATGGTCGTCGTTTCAATTGCAATAAAATTAATTTATTATTAAATTTTATGTGATGCGCAAGAGGAGAGGGATGGGTGAAATCACTATCTTCCATGTTATTATCAAACAAAGAATATTCCCTTATCATTCAATCCCATCCACTTATTTAAAAATAAAAATAAAATTATGCAAACCTCCATCCATAAGTTGAAATATGTACGTCTGTCAGTGTAATAAAATGGAAATATTTCACACATATTTTTAGGGAGTTGTCTATAATGCGACTTTTTGGAGATTCCGGTGACGGAATCCGGCGGAAGAAATGAGGTTAAATCTTGATTTTTAAGCAGTTAAAATGGTTTTTTAACTGCATATTTGGATTCAGCGCCCTGGAAAACCCCTGGGAGCCATTGATTGTGCAGAAACTAGCTATCAAACTTGGGATTCCAATGAATTGCTGCCGGATTTTGACCGAAAAATCCGCCGGATAGGCTTTCAAAAAGTCGCGTTATAGACTACTGCTACTTTTAGTGTATCTTTGCAAATTTAGATCACCAGCATTTGGACGTACTTTCGGGCTTTCACTTTCGACATAAAAGGGAAACCAAATCAACTATGTAAATCACAATTAAAAGTTAATATATTTTGTAGTTGTGATTGTCGACCTATTGTGGAAAAATTGAATGTACAATCCTATTAATTGTGTTAGAAATTTGATGTACTGATATAAAAAGACTTGTTTACATATAAATTTATCTTTAGGTGGGTTTTCACTTCAATATAAAGGGAAACCTACTAAGACACAGAAACCCAAGTTAAACATGACATAATAATTTGACGTCCGTAGCTAAGAAATTCGAACTCTTGTGGGTTAAACCCACATACTTTCTAGGCAAAAATCTTAACCACTAATATAAATATTTTTCAAGTTATTTTATTGATATAGGGGATTGTAATTAATATCATATTTTGGGTGTCCTACGTGGGCACTCCCCCACCTTATTATTATCACAATTTTATTACAAAGGAGTTACAACTTCCATGATACTTGACTTCACGCATGTGTTTAAGTCGAATAACATGCTACGCCTTTCTCCTTTCACCTTTTTCATAATCATCTACGATAGGTGGGAAACACTAAAAAGCACACAATATCTTGGTGTATTATTAAAGTGGCTCTCTACGATGTTCAACCCATGATAAAACTAGCGGTGAATATGGATTCTCATATTCATTTAGTACACAAACTTCAACTATGTGGACTTAGTCCACTCTGATTTATGACATCCTAAACTTAGACAAAATTCAATTTTGCTAATAATATCAACTCCAATCCCTCTATTAGTAATGAAATTACTACTTTTAGCCTTCGAATCATCAAATTGATCTTGTTCATATTTTTGGCCATGATAACTCTCCACAATCCAACGCATGCACAACATTCATGAATGATCATGTTGAGAATTACTGGTGCTACACTTCTATTTACGAGTTTTTCGTCACCTACTACCATTAAATCTCTCATAATTAGGCTCAATGTGGATCTCTCATGATTCAGGGTAAATGCTCCATCTTTCAATCTTTGTTACTTTTCTATTTGTTTTCGCCTAAGCTTGATGAATTGTGCGTTAACTCGGTTTGTCGGTTCACATTTCTTTCCAGGGTTTTATTATGAGGCTCTCCCTCTAGTACCATGTTCTCTCCTATTGACCCTTTCCACTCTTCTATGTTTTCCCTCCTCAATTGTGGAATCTCACATTATTTGGGATGCTCACCTCCTTTCCCTTTCTTCTTTGCCTCATCATGTTAGTTTCCTGGAAACCTCCCTATAAATCGTCTTGCCTCACATTTTCTATCATTCCTCTTGACCACCCTTTCGTGACTCTCCTTACACCTATGTTTCTTTTCATTTCCCTTTGGGTTTCATTTTATCTCCTTCTATAACCATGCCTCAAGGAAGTCCAACCATTTCTCAAGGAGGATATCAACAGGGGCGTTACTCTATATCTTAACAACTGGAATACCATGTTGACTCTAATTATCAACTTCATTCACAATGTCATCCCCAAGACTCTGTGGATCACTATCAGGAACACATCCCCAAAATTAGTTTGGTAGGCAATCGAATGTGTAGAAGCATATGTGCATTGCAATCAAAATTTCATTCCTAATCCCCATGTTGATTATGCTACCTTGGATTGCATCCCAAACACCCACACCTCAACCAGATCATGTTTTTTCTTAAACATGCAAGTTGTAAGCATTTATTGGCACATCAAAATCATCATGGGTTGAGTTATCATTGATCATGCAAACAATCAACAAGAAAATTCTAACATATTATCAGAATTGGAGGAAAGTATTAACAAAACATAACACAATTTGACTACTCTAGCCATGAGATTAGCCAACATCTCCTTTTCCTTGGACGAGGGGGGTTCCTAGCCAACATAGATTCCTAGAGTTTCAACCGACTAGCTATTATAGTTCACTAGTCTTTTCATTATATTTTTAACAAAATTTTCCATTTATGTAACTATGTCATTATATGTGAAGGCCTAGAGTAGCCATCCTATTTATATGAATGTTTGTATATTGCATGCTTTAGTTTGATGAGGTCTTAGCAACCTCAAAACTTTGGGTGTAGGCTACTAGTCGGGTTTCCTGTTAGGTAAACTAGCATAAAAATTTTGGTCATTGTAATTATCTATCATCATAAAATCAATTGCCTAATCTGAAAAAAAAATAGTATTTTGGTACTGAACAAATTTATTTATCTCAACTAAACCCTACCAAATATGTTGCTTATCATATTTCCAATGAGAAAACAAAATTATATTTTTGTATTTTTGAGGCCAGTTAAGATACTGAAAAATGCTACTAAGTAATGTAGCTATATAAATTAAATGTCTAGTAAATATCGATAGGCATCAAAACACTTATATATGTCACATTTCCAATTTTTAAAAAAATATTAAAATTAACTATCTTATAAAATTACTTTAAATTATTACTCATTATTAAAAAAGTAGTGAAAGCAATAGAAGATGATAAACTCCTTACGGTACATCATAAGTTCAAATAACCCATGGGTGTTAACCTACAAATAAAAAAGAAAAAAATTATAAAAAAAAATTGATATATATATGTATATATGTATGTATGTATGTATGTATGTATGGGCTACGTAAGCCTTTTCTGTTTATCCAAGAAGTTCATATATTTTTTCATGGCTTCCCAAAATTCTATCAGCCTCAATCCTACCACATATTTTGGCCAATCGATAGTTCCCAATAAATACGATACATTGCCACACAATTTCAAACAATCAAAAACAAAAAGGGGTGATGAACAAAAGCACTAACAAAACCAAAATACATCCAAATGCCACAATGTGTCTGAGCGAGGTTTTCTGAATGCAAACTAGGGGATGAAGGAGGTTTAAAGTCACAATGCACTTATTTCTCAATACGGTCCAACTAAACCTCCATTCTATCCAAATTATCCTAAAGATACCACTAGCCCTCTTGCATGATGGTCAATATATCTTGCATGTACCACTTATTCATTTGTAAATAATTTACAAATGAGATGATTGCATTTTTATCTTCATGTCTCTCTTTAATAATTTCTACCATCAACATTCTTGGTTTCCTAATCTAATCCTCCAAGTCCATGTGGACAGGCATAGGCTCAAGTGAATTAGGTGGCGCTAATGACTCAAACACAACATCCTCACCCAAAGAAGAGTCAGTTTACTTGGATAAGATGTTTTATCTCTATCACTACCTCTACCTCTTCTTCTCATGTTTATACATTGATGGAGCATTATTTATGTATCTTTAAAATAATATGAAGAGGGAGCTAAGTTCTAGTCATTGCACCAACTTACCCAATAATATGCAAGTACCACATGGAGAGTCCCCTATAACAAACACTCCCACTAATCTCCTCCTTCCACCTAACACTCTCGGTACAATGGTGAAAGATCCTACCAAAGATTATTATAGCACCTGAACATTTTACAAAGTTCTTGTGTGAGGAAATTCCACCCATGTCCCTCGAGTCATGAAATTCACTACTCAAAATTAAACTCCACACTGATAAAAGGGCACCACAATACTCCACCTAGCAAAGAACATTCGAAATACCATAAACACTAGTTTCAATATCATTTTTCACACCTAGAACGATCCGGGCATGGCTAAAAACCTAGAACACAAAATATAGAGTAAAATACTTGACATAAAACAAATTTAGGATATAAAGAACCTCCTTGTTAAGCCAGAACAACAATTCAATGAACAATGCACCAAACCACAATACTTGGAACAAAAATCTTATAACACAGAGTAGCCAAATAGCAAAATATAAAATATCCTCAGGAAAAAAGGACTGAATCAACCAATATGTCCAAAGTGAACTAAAAATCCTTAAAAGAACCGAATTCAGAGAGTAATTTTAAGATACATTTAATCAATGGTTTGATATGCTTGTAGAAGATCCACTTCCATATGTCTAGTAAATAGTCATTGCTACCCTAATGTTGCATTTCCATGAATTTTCAGCTAACTCTCTGCTAGTTATATTCCTTAGTTCTCCTTTTCACCAACAACTCATCAATAATAACCACAAAATATCATACACTAAATCACAGTTTCTAGGGAGTTCGCGCAACTTATGCTTCAACACCAAAACCTTCAACACTAACCTACTCCACTCAAAAGAACCTTTGTTGTACTGTCACCATATCAAACACTCCAAAGATAACCATATTGGAGGACATAGACACCATGATAACATGAGGCACAAAAATGAGGAACCAAACACAATTCTCCCCGTCCTGCATAACTCTACCAACATTCCATAAACTTTCCAAGATTGAGGTCATATATTAATAGAATTAAATCTTGCATAAGGATATGCATGAGGAAGGCACACCATACCACCCCCTGTCTAAATTTTCGTTGGATTTAGTGGGTTGGAGGGCAACCCCCCATACGTCCCAATTACTTTGTTCATTCACCCCCATAACGGGAATTAATATATAAGTTAAAAAATATATGCATTTAAAAAAACATGTAATAAGATTCTTAACAATGGAGATTCTTAATATGTAAATAGACTTTGTTACAATACTATGGACCAATATCCTGACTCATAAATACCACATGCCCAACAACAATTCATTTCAATATAACTAATTAATTAATTATATATATTAAAAAGAAAAACAAATGTACCACAAGTACTTGAAATAAATTTCAACTCTCCATATTTACTATTACTAAATACTAGTGCAACATTATAAATTAAATGGCTAGAAATCAACAACAATATCACGGATAAGCATCAAAAATTACTTCATGATACATCTCATATTGTTTTTATTTCAATCTTACTATTATCATGGCTACTTTAGACCTAATGTATGAACTTTTCTCATTGGCCTTAATCTTGTCTCTTTATTAACACTCTCACGCCATTATTCAAAAGAATTAATCTATCTTTGAGATGGGTAGGGTATGCTACACGTTTCAACCAACTTAGACAGTTTCCCTCTATAAGTCTATCTACAACATCTCATATTGCAAAAGATGAGAAAGAAAAAAGTAAAGTATCTAAATTATAACTTCACTCTAAATTAATATTATTATTAGTTATTAAAAATAATGAATATATAGCATAAAAATATGTACATTTAATAATGAATATATACCATATACATATATACAATTGACAATATTCGTAATTATTACAATGGACATTCTTGACCTATAAATAAGCTTTGTTATAAAACCAGGGGCCAATAGTATGTCTTCTGAATACCACATGCCCAAAAAACTATAGGACATTTCATGTGACACTTGTTTATATGGCATTTTTTTAATCTATCAATTTAAATTAAATGGTAGGGCACCATGACTCCTTTTCAAAATACTCTAAAATATTTTGTGGAGATAAAACCCTATTATCCATCTAATAATTGCAAGTAATTAAATAAAAAATTTAGAAACCCTATTCCAAAATAGACATACCTATTAGTGTAAAAATAAAAATACAATATTATATAATCTTAATCTTAATTGTTAAATATAATGTTAAAAAAATCAAATTTACTATTATCACTCAATTAATAATAATTTAATCATTTTTTTAGCTGTAGTTTTTAATTTATAGAGTAAATAAAATTATAGTCTCAGATGCTTTAAGCATGCTTATGGTTGTCTCCAACCCAATAAAGGAGACCCAAAATTACGAATTTTCTTATCTCATTGTTAAAAAATAAGAAAAGTAGACCATGAACACTATATTTTTCTAAATCTAGAATAATTTTAGGGAGTTCCATGAGAAATGAGTTGTCTGCTCCAGCCAAACACATGTATAATATAACTAGTAAGGCAAAATTATGTGTTGCTGAATATATAAATATATATAAACTAATATCACATAAATTTAAATAGATAATATGGTTTAGTTTGTTCCAAGGGTTAATAAAATATTCCGATAACTAGATTTTTTTATTTTTTTTTTCTACAATTTTCAAGATGTTGTGGTGTTGTTTTAATTTTTGTTTTCGGTTGTCTATTTGAGTGTTTCTTGATTTATAAATATGATGAAAATTTATGGAAGAGAAAACCTTATCTTGTGTAATATTTTTTGAAAGATGGAAAAAAAGTGTAACTCCTTAACATATATTTCTCTTTATCCATTTTATGACCACTTGTAAGTCATATATGTGGATTTGGATTATATTTTGAAGGCAGACAATTTTAAGTGGGAGATTGAGAAAAAATAGTTCTGTAAAATTGTTTGTTTCTAGATATATGATTTAAGACATAATTTTATGTAAAATTTTTCTTACAAGTAGATGACTTCTTCGACTCCTCCCATGGAAGGTGAGAGATTTATTGCAACATTGAAAAAATCCAAGTGTTAATCATTCTAAACCAAAGTGTATGAGGAACAAAAAGAATTGGATGTTTGAGGTGCAGAAGGAATAATATTTTGTAGAGACAAACTATTTACTTCCACTTTTTAGAAAGACCATTGTTATTGATGATGCTTGGCTCCTTTCTATCCAAATCCCTTGAGCAATATTCATATGAAGACCTTTGTGTTGTGATTTTTGTCTTAAGACTAGCAAATACTTGAAGCATTCCCTAATGGTGTTTCCTTTGCGATTGTATAATGGTCCTTTATGGTTTTGTATTACATACCATAATGCTTATACAAAGGGACAAGTTATCAAGCAATGAGCAATATTTTATGCATTTGATATTGATAAGCAGAATTTTCTTGATCCATTATATGATACCTTTAAAAGTATGTCCCATGTTGGTGCTTTGTTCTAAAGGAGGATCCACATGGAAGAATTTATTTTTTGGAGATTGTTGAGCTTCCATAATGTTTTCCCACAACATGGAGCCTTAGGGGGGCATAGTTTTGTTCCTAAAAAAGTTATCAAAATTTAAGGGAGTAATTTACATAATGATTTTGGTCCCAAATTATAAGGTCTTCTTTAATAGTGATATTTTCCATTGTTTCCCTTAATAATGAGGAATATGTAGTTAATTCCTTCGCAAGAGGTCGCTCCAAAGTAAATTATTCTTGGAAAAACTAGAGTTGGAACGCTTTGGTAGATATTCCAACTCATACTTGTTTGAGTGTAATAAGATTAAATGTTTAGTGTTTGAATTAAAATATTTGACAGTAGATTGTAATTTTTACTCCCACTCCAAGGTTCATTCCTAATGATTATATCAGTCCCATTTCCACCTTTCATATTGTTCCTTTCCCAATTAGAGGGAAGGAATGAACAATTTCTTTCCAAATTACTGATCCATTCCCTGCCAATTTTACTAGTGATCGGATCTAATCTAGGATCGATAGAGGTGAAATATATTTCAGGTGCATGATATGAGACCAAAAACCTAGTCCTTGAATTAGTTTGTAGACACATTCTGGCATATATGGATATTTACAACTATAGATGGTATTTTAGGCCCCAACCCCCAAGTAATTTTGGGAAAGAAATGGATGTCCAAGTTGTTATTGTAGGGAGACCTACTTGATTTTTTGTAGGATACCAATTGGAAACCATGAGAGCGAAGCCTAGTGTATTTGTATCTCTTCTATTAATAATTTGTAGTTCTATACTCCTTGCTCGATACATCCATTTGTTTCCTCAAGATTTGGTTCCCTTTTCCATATTTGTCAGTATCTAATTCCAATCAACTTTCATGTAATTATTTGGTTTTAGAAAAAAACATAAATATTTCTGGTCCCCTCCCAATATTTCTAATTAGATATCCATAGATCTTGGAATGTGTTCTTTTTCCTTTTTCAATAATCCTTTTTCATAAATAGGGCAAATTTTAGGGTCTAATATTCATAGGTAGACCAGATTTCCATGCTTTTTTCTAAAAAATGATTTACCAATTTTCATTTTTTCTGAAAATGATTTGCCCAAATTTTCTAATATAAAATTAGTTTACCTCAAAAAATGACCAAATTATTTTAGGAAACTATATAAAACCATTATAAATTTGAATAATTTTATAAAATCATGACAATTGTTTTTACAATTTTCATATTAGGGACCAATAAAATTTGCCAAGATTTCTAAAATTTAGGTAAATTTCCATGCTTAAAATTTTCCATTTTCATAAAGGGAGGACTTATTTAATTTGTTGGTAATAGAAATGACCAAAGAGAAGACATATAAGATATATTTGTGGGATGATATTGGGTCATGGCCCCCTCCAACAAAATGAAGACATCATGAATAAAAATAAGATGGGAAAATGGACATTTAAGAGAGAGTATACCTACCAACACAAAGAGATGTTATAAGTATACCAATCCCTTCATGTATAATTTGTCAATAAGAAACCATCTATAAGATCTATTTGACCAGAGTGCCCCAAATTTTTACTATCCCTAAGGAAAAATATAAACCACCTCCCAAGACCACATTTCCATGGAAGGTGCATGAGAACTAGAAAGCATTGAGACAAAATGGATTCCTATTTGAGTATGGGCCACAAAAGTTTAAGCAAGTAAATAATTGTTTCAATTATTTAGAGAACATAATAGAGGCTAGTCCTAGGAAAATGGACCAAGAAATAGATAAGTTTAGATGATCATTCTTCATCTGGTAATAGTTTCGCTATGTTTCCTAGTGGCATATGTGCATAGGAAATTCTTGAATGGAAGGTTGGGATTCAATAAAAGTGTGGCCTTGATTCCTACCATCATGGTTTGTTGTAAAAGGAGTATCTTTGAAGAATAGAGCTTCATGATCCTTTCAATGGTTAGTTTCTTTAAGGGGGAGTCCTAGTCCCTATAATATGATGAGAGGAGTCACAATTGGAACCATTCACAGTGGAAGATGTGGTAAGAGCACCAACCATATTAATTTTTGTTTTACCTTCTTATTGTCTATGATTTCTTGTTTTTGTGTGAATGGTAATATGTGTTTCCTTCCCCCCCGGATGCGAGTGATGGCACGTCTCGAAGGGCCAAGCCACATGTCCACCATGTGCCGCCCCATGCTCACATTAATGCTTGATGGACTTAACCATCAAAGGCTTAATCCTGCGCGGTTTGAGCTCTGGGCATTCAATGCCGAGTAGAGTGAAGAGATGGCAGCAGTTATGGTGCGCTCCGAACGAGGGAATGTGGCGGATTATCAAGGTATGGAGGTGCAGATATCAGTTAATCGTTATGGTGGAGTTGGGGAATTGCAATCGCAGAGACATTCGATGCAGAAGCAGACTCAGAGGAGGGCGGTCATCCCACCACCTCAATCTACCATCTGGGCCTTTCAACGCTCCAATTCAGGCTCCTGTTTTGGGGGAAAGCGAAAAATTGAGAGCAATTCAGAGGTTCTGGTGGCAAATTCAGAGGTTTTGGTGGTGAATTGAGAGGTTCTGGTGGCAAATTCAGAGGTTCTGGTGGCGAATTCAAAGGTTCTGGTGGCGAATTCAGAGGTTTTTGTGGAGAATTCAAAGGTTGTGGTGGCGTTTGGGGGGTTCTGGTGGCGAATTCTGCCTTATGGTTGGCCTCACAAGTCACACAAGGCTATCAAAGGAGAAGGAGGATTGCCCATGGCGAGGCTACGAGAGAGGCAACCTTGCAGGAGGGGATCAGGGCGAGGCTCATCCTCTCGCCCTCCGGCAGCGAGGGAGCACCACCATTGCTACTGCTGCTATTGCTATAGGAGGGCAGGGGTTAAGCCACTCCGAGCTGGGCAATACATGGAGGTAAGCAACTCGAGCGAAGGGGAGCCAGTCCTCCCAGCATTTGGCTCGGTGGTGTTCACCCTGGGCAATTCCAAGGATAATCCAGGTATTAATTCTCATGTTTCAGTGCTTTTTACTCAAGCTCCTGAAGGAAATGAAGGTGAGTCGACTCCAGGAATGGTGGAACCACCCCCAGAGGGCTCTGGAAAGGAGAGCCCTGTTCTACAACCACCAATTGGGGTGGGCACCTCAGGGAGGGAGATTATGCCTGCCCCCTCTCACCCCCAGGTGAAGGAACCTCAAGGCTCTGCACAGGATAAATGGGCCGCCATGTGGGAAGGAATCCCTGAGGGTCAGGGATGGTGCACCATCGTGGAGGAGAAAAATCCTGGCGATGATTGACCCTCCGACGTGCGCGCCAGCACCTGCCTTTTCCTCTCAGCTTAGGTCTAGGATAATGTTTTCTGCGGGTAAATGGGTATGGGTCTGCATTTTGTTTGTTCACTTACAGTTTCTCATTCTATCCAGTTTGTTTTGGTTGAGTTTTCTCTCAGTTTGTCTTGTCTGTGTCGGTCTACAGTCTGGTTTTGAAGGACGCCCCTGCGTGGGCAGTCATGCTCATGTCTGATTCAATGTGTCATGGTCTGTTGACAGGTAAATTGAATTGGTTTCTAGCCTCAGTTAGTTTTTTGGGGAATTATGGAAGTCCTGTTGATGCTACCCCTGCGTGGGAGCTTTTTGAGTCAAAGCTAAGTTACCGAGGGCGCCACTGGCGGCCATGGAAGTTCAGTTTCACTGCTTGTAAACATTGTACTGTAAATATAATATAATAGACTAGCTAGTTTTACCGAGAAAAAAATAATATGCGTTTCCTTCCCCATTTAGATTTATTAGGGATGTGTTCAACAAATGGTTCCATACCACCCTTGTAACTATAACTAGTGAGATACGTATGTTTGATCTCAATAGGGGAGGCATAGATGATAAATATTTCCTTGATGAGGATGGAGGTAATAAGGGAAAGGAAGAAGGTAGATACAACCCTGTAGGGGTTTAAGAACTTGTATTGGGAGAAATAAATTCCTAAGGAGAGATCACATTATTGCACATAGAATATGAAAGGGATTAAAAAAAAAGGGAGGAATGTCTCCTCACATTATTATACATAGAATATGAAAGGGATTAACAAGAAAAGGGAGGAATGAAATGAATAGTCAATGTTAATTAAGGTTAATTATTAGGAAAATTCACTTGAACCAAAATTATTTTGTTATTTTCCAGGGAAGCTTAATGTTATTTTGAAGGAGAACATGATTTCCCCACCATAGATTGTGTCAATCTAACCCATTTTTTTCTTTGGCTTACTCATGAGCTATTATTTACCTAGATTTTCATAAGTGTGACATGATACATCTTCTACATTTGAAAGGGTTACACTCATAGTCCAACACATTTTGGTCAGTAATATGTCACATATTAATCGAAATTGCATATAACATTATAGAGGTGATATTGAACCGTACGAGGATCCTATCCATCCCCATATGCCTTGTATATAGGAACGACACATTAAATTCATAGAAAAAACTAAGTATGATAACTATTTTTCTAAATACTTGTTTAGACAAAAAATGAGAGGAGGTCGAGGTAATTGAACACATATAGGAACCACATAGGAATTTTCATTGTGAACATAAAACATTATAGCCTATTTTTTATATATAATGACTAAGTACCATTTCCCAACACTCTTGAAGAATTTTATAAGTGTCCTCTGTAGAGGAGGCTGTCCATCATAGCTATTCTTTTACCAGTATCATGCAACAATGTGTGTATCCCAGTAGAGGAGTGAAAGTTTCTTGAATCAAGGATCTCAACACCACCATCAATATTCTCCTACTTACCCACTCACCTACTACCACTGCTTCTCCCATTTTGAATATGTTGTTGAGTTTTATGCCTCTTCCAAGTGTGAAACTTGGTTCCTCCACCTTCCTTTTGATACAGTTCTTGTTTTTCTTGTTTCATTTCCTTGTTAAGAAATAGAGGGTGGGATGTTGGACATGCCAAGTTACTACCTATATTCAACGTTTTTAGGGTTAGGATTTATTTAGGAACCCACACTGGAAATAGGTATTTGAGTCTTGGGAAGTATATCAATGGTAAATGTGGGACCACAACCATAACATAGTATGTTACCATTGCTTCTAGAGGGGAACAGGGTGATGGTAAGGCAACATATGTTGAGGGAGAGGGAGAGTATTGGAATCTAGGTTAAAAGGAAAGGGAATTGGACCTCTTGACATCCTCACCCATCATGTAGCCTATGTCACAATTGGTCAACGATTGAGTCACATTATCAGGACATATTTTAATATCAATTATCGATGTATGCTCCATACTATGTGTTGGCCATTTATCCTTCACATTTGATGATGAGAGGGGATAAGAGTGGATGTTATGTATAGAATACTAAATATTTATCCCATTGTAGGGATCCTCGAAGAAATATACATGCTCTTTCTCATTTCTGTCTTCTCATAAAAGTGTACTATTAATGTAGGGTTGTGAGGGAAGATCGAAGCATGAGTAAATAGACATTATTAGGGTGTGATAGGTCAAACCCTTGAACTAGAGCCATCCTCCTCATCAACTCTAGTGTTAGGTTTACTCAACTTTGATTGAATAATAATATGGTCATATATGACATTCTCAACATTATAATAATATGATTAGTTTTTTTTATAGTAATATATTGTCATAATATAACAACTTGCAATAATACTTGTAATAATATTTTAAAATGATATTAGTAGTAAGATGTTAATGGTAATATGACATTATTATAATAATAATAACATAAAATTGATATTAAGATGTGAATGGTAATATTACATAATAATAATGCATTATAAAAAAATTATTCATATATATATGTGTGCGGGGGTGTGGGGACAATTGAACTTAGTTGGGGAGAATTCCACTCGTTCCTCCCAAACATACAAGATAACATCAATTCACACATGCACACATACACTCCCAACTGTATAGTGACTAGGGGAATCAACAACATGGTTTGTTTTGTACTAGAATGATATGGAGTCAATTCCTATTACTACCACTATAACCTCTAGGTGCCTTGGTATGCCCGTTCCAAAAACATAGTTAATTCAATGGAGTTTGGACCTTGAATCTCTTGTACAAAACACTTCATATTCACAACACTTGTAAATTAAGATGCCCCTAAGACTAAATAATTAATATTACATTAAGAATGATATAATTTATTAATTATTTCGATAGTTGTGTCTGTATTGGAATAAGACTTCTAGAATTTTAATTTAATTATCAATAATTATTAGATGGATGATATTGATTCAAAATCCACAAAATATTTTAAAATATTCATAGTAGTATACACAAATCAAAGGTTCAGATTTATCTTCAAAATGGTTATTCTTTTTTTTTTTCCTTTTAATGAAATTGATTGATTAAAAAAATATCATAATGAACAATACCATATGAAATGAGTTACTGGTATTGATAAGTCATGGTATTATCCCATGATATTGTAACATATCCTAGTTAAAGATTTACAATCTCCATGATAGAGAATAAATTTTTTTAATGCTTATTATCTATTGATGGCTATCCACATTTACGAGCCATTTAATTTATATTTCTTTAAAACTGTTATATAAATATTGAGAATATTTTGGCTACACCAATCTTTAGCATGACTAGATTTTTTCCTATGAAGTTTTGAAAAAATAGCCTTCGCATCACATAGTGCTTTAATAGTACTACCCATCACTAATATTAATACTAACGTAATTTTGATATTAATTATTCTTTCTCAATATCACTACGATATGACATAATAACAATTATAACCAAACAATATCCAAAAAAAATATTTTTTTATATACAATAATAATATAATATAATATAATTAACCTACTACCTCATTATATTTTTTATAAGAATAATTTTAATTATTAATTATAATACTATAACTAATTTTTTAATAACATAATTCTAATATCAAAATATATATATATATATATAATATATAAATTAATTATTATATTTTAAATATATCTAATTAAAATAATTTTTTTTGGCATTTGGTTCTCCAGGTTTACTGTAACATTTATCTTTATCATTTTCGCTGTATTAGCAGTGGAGTCGAACCTGTTTCAATTTTTAATTTTTTTTCATTATTTGAGTTCTTTTAATTGATTTAATTTCTTTATCTATTTTCATTTCATTTTTAATTTATTTAATTTCATGTGTTATTTCATTAGTTTTTTTCTATTAAGTATAGGATTAACCTTAGAAATAAAAAAATAATAATTAGTTATAAATAAAACATAATATTTTTATTAAATAACATAATTTTATATAATTATTATTTATTTTAAAATTTATTTCTATGGATTTAAAATAATATATTACATTGATAATCCAAATTTGGATGATTAAGAAGATTTTATTTTTTATATGATTAAATTAATTAAAAGCAAAACACATATTAATTATTATGCTTTCCATATTAAATAACATAAGTTTATATGGTTAAATTAAGTGAAATTCAAACAAATATTAATTTTCACTTTTGAAAAGTGTGAGCAAGGTGTGTAATTCATTCATTTTTAAAATGTATTTCAATGTAACTTTTAAATAAAGTATTTGAATACTCATGTTAACTAATATATTTTAATATCAATATCAATTTCAATTATTAAAAACAGTTGTAGCACAACGTAGTCCTTGGCATTGAAATTAAGGATTATGTTGCCACAAAATTTACATATAGAAGTTGCTAGATAATACATATAAAACATACTATGAAATATATAAACCCATATTAATATAATGTAATATATGTGAGTTAAAAGTTCATGTAATAAAGTTAATAAAGCCAAAATATGACCAAGGTCATGGGACACATATTCCAAGTTGAATGTTACCCAATGCATCCTAGTGGGCATCACTTGTTGTTTAATATGGGTAAGAGGAAATTGGCAAATGTATTGGCAAAGGATTTGTAAAGCAAAAAAACAAATTATTGACATTTTATTTATGAAAATAAAGGAAAATAGGAGATAAGGAATGTGAAAGGTCATAGGTTGCATGTGAGGAGGAAAATGAAGAAATTAGAGGCCTCAATAATACAAAGGCTTCTAATGATCAATTCACAACTTTTGGATGACTTAGCCTCTTGTTAATTCAATTTTAGAATTAGTCCCAAAGAGGAGAAGAGCATTAAGAGGAGTAGGAAAGGAAGCAAGCAAAGGAACGATAAGGGAAGCAAAGGAAAGAAAGGATCACACAAGGAAAGGTTTTATCAAGTGGCTTCAATGGGAATACTTGCAGGTAATAGGTTGCATGTATGATTACCTTACTAGTTTTAGCATGCATGGTGTATGAATGTGTGTATTTGGGTAATTTGTTATCACTAGCATGGGTTTTGTCAGGTTTTGACAGTGGCTTTAGCCTTGCATTGCAATTTCCAGATAGTCATATTATGATGGGATCCATTCTCGATTGAGCTTTGGATTGCTAGAAGGTTTTGGATCCAGGTGAGGTGGTCTTAGGAAAATCCCAATGGTTTTGGGTGGACATGCTTTTCTCCAGGAAGCCCTTAATAGGTGAGTGGATATAGGAAAATCCCTCAGGGGATGGTGATGGAATTATGAGGCCTCTAATCTGAGTTTGGTTTTGTGATCTCAGGACCAGTTTATGTGAGATCACAGTAATGTGACGGTGGAGGTGGTTTAACCTATGGATTCCCTTATTTTTTTATGGATTTGTTTATCCCATGAGGTTCCACATTCATGCTTGGAATATGGCACAGGGGCAATTGGTTGAAATAAATATTTGGTTGAGCCCAATCTATGGCCAGGTGGTAGATGGAAATTGCTGACTTGGTTGGATTTTCCATATGTAAATAAGAGATAAGTTCTTCTTGTCTTTAATGAGAAAATGTAATTTTTATTATGAGGTTTTACTAATTTTCTACCATTGTTATTTATTTGGTTATATGTTGGTTATAAGCATGGCTTTATGACAAATCCAAGTTAAGGATATTGTCATGTTTGATTGATAAATAAATGGTTAATGAATGCATGAGATAACATATGTTATTGTAGTTATTGTGAGAGGGTATTAGTCCTTATTGGTAAACCTTAGATAAGTTTAATATCTCTATGTTAAGATATGCATTCATGGCATGCATATCTTATGTTCTCAATTTGTTTAATGGAATTAATAGCATGGTTAGACCGGGATAAGTCAAGTCCTTGATTAAGATCTATGTTGTAGTATTTGTATCTATGTTATTTATCATTTGTGGGAGTTTCATTATTTTTTGAGTAGAGTTTTGGATCTTAGCCCTAAAAAAGTGCCTCAGATCTCGGGGTCACTGGGACAAAATTGCCAAAAAAGGACTATAGTCCCTAGGAAGTAGGCTTGTGGGAGTGAATAGAGGGTTGTAGTTGCATGGAGTCCTTGTCATGGGAACTAGTGAGGCTTTAAGTCTATAAAAAAGAATGTTAACTCAGGGGTTGGTCACGTGGAGTGATTGGTCATCTCCTGGGGGTCCTATAGAACCTAAGGGAACTCAGTAAGGACTTGCATTGTCAGATTCATTTCCTTAAGGTTATAAAGGAGGTCAAGTCATGTCATAGTAGCCATCATATTATGTTTACTCGATGCAGGTCAGTTAAAGTGGGTAGATAAGGGAAGAGGAGTTACATATAATATTGAGAATAATAAATATGAAACAAAACTAATTATTCTATCAAATAGTTTTAATAAAAAGAACAATTTTAGTCATAATTTTATGACAAATTTTGAAAACTTATATTTCCCCCAACAAAAAAAGAAAATTATTGTAATTCAATTAAGAAGTATCAACTTTAGTAACACTTGTTAAAATCACATTTACATTACGTGAATATACAATTCGTATCGATATGAATTACAACTTTTTTGGTACAACGCACAATTACATAGTGTTGATCAATTTGGGATGGCATTAAACTTGATGCTAGAGTCCTTTCAGGAAGGGACTAATAATTGAAAATTATGTGTTATTTTTTCGGGTTTCTTTTAACTTAAGCATTCAACCATTGACTATCTCACAGCATTTTGAAAAAGAGAGAAGAATAAATATTTATTAATGATTTTTTGGTTTTTCTAAAATTTATCATACTAAGTCTAATAACTTTGAAAAATAATGGAGAAAGTAGGAATTCAAGTAAAGTGGAAGAGAGGTACTTTCTATTTATATGAAAATTTCATTGTAAAATCAAGGATTCCAATAAAAAATAAAATGGGAAGGATCACTCAAAATAAGATTAAAATAGAGATGAAATAGGATTAATTTTTTTTGTCGATCAAAAGAGAATTTTTATATTATCAATGTAGTAAAAGAGAGTACAAAAATTGACTTCACAGCTCCCGCGGCTTCAAGTAATCCAGAGATGAACGTGAGGGAAAAAGGACAATGTAGAAGATATAACCATAAAACCATTATTGTCGATAGTCTAACCAATCTTACATAGTAAAAAGGAAGCAAAAAAGGAAAATAACTTGAGAAAATCATGTAACGAAGGATGGTGAGGACGAAGCCCATGAGGAACTATTGGAAAACCATTTCCCTCATGCATATGAAAATCAGTGTGCTCTACTTGAGCCTCCAAGTCATGCAGATGGTCATTGAAGCATTGTTGGTCCTATTGAATGCTCTAGAGTTTCGTTGAGGCAGAACTGAGTGTCATTTATCTATGACACCAACGCATTCCTATATTCAAAATGGTGCTCTCTTATAATTTCCAAGTTGTCCTCGACTCCTCTCGGATGCTCAAAAATCATTTCTAGCATGGTAGGTACCTCCACTATGCCTGGAGAATGACGAAGAGCATAAGTGACCTCACCCACCCATTCTCCACTGACCAAATCCTCTGAAGTTGAGCTTTGATCATTGGTTCAATGCTTGATAGGGTCATGATTCCCACCTCCACAACAGGGAAAACCACTCTGATGAAGAATGGTTGCCAGCACAGAAGAACCATTTACCTGAATTGCACAAGAGAACCCAACCACACAGAAATAATTGACCACCAGAACTCGCTTAAACAAACATGAACCTTGCCACAACCACCACACGGTGCCTTCATAATCTTTTCCAAGCCTAACCACCTGTTGAGTCTAACCTACCACTACCCTTCCAAAGAACTAGGCTGAATTAAACACACCAACAACCCAAAACTAGAATAGGGTAGGGACATCGACAATTCTCATGTAAAAATCACGCAATATAAACCCAACACCCAGATAAACATAAAAAGGTAAAGGCTCAGAGTCATGAAATCGAACACTTGACTGGCTCCTCCACAATCTTGGCAAAGTTTTCCTATAATATAAAATAGAAACGAGAACCACCACGTACCCTCATTTCCCTCAAGAAAAATTGATTTAGAATAAGGCCCCATGTGAGGACGTTCCCATAGGATAGACCACTCAATCAAAAGACTGAGCGGTAGTGTCACAATACTAGTCACCTCTGTAAACAACCATTCAAAAAAATACCAAAATTAAGAACACCAAATTACTTGGATACCATCGAGTACCCACCTACATGGAGCAACCCACCTCCATCGGCATCCGGGCTTCCACCACGGACAACCAAACTTACAGCATTGAATACAAGAGCTATCTCCAAACATTCCAAGATCCCAAATGAAATCAAAGAGCCCACCTAGGAAGCCATAGTAGCAATACATGAACCCTCCGTAAACTCCTATTATCCCATGGCATTGGAAAGCTGTCTCGACCGCTAACACTCAATTCCACCACTATGCGATCCAAGTTCATCGCCCAAGATTCAACAATTATTGCGCTAAATCTTCTTCACATTATAATGAATATAGGTGGGTATAGATTGTTCAAACCACTACCATCGCATTTGATCAAGTGATCAAATTTATGCTTCAAAATGAAAGTTTCCAAAACTTGTGGCAACTAGCATAAAATCGAATTTTCCATCGTTTTGAATTGAATGATGTTCATTTCACCTCAATCGAACACTTGGAGATCAAGTTACAACATGTTGACCATTTTCCCAAATAGGAAAAAAAAGGGAATTTTGGGTTTCGATTGTGCTTTTCAGGTTTCTGAGGGCCAGAGGCAAGCTATCACTTAGCCTCTCTCCATTGGTCAAATTTGTGCAGGTTTTCCATTGGTGGATGTTGTGTATTGAGTCGACCAATAGCAAGGAGCAATGTGGGCCAATGGGAGGCAGTTGTGTCGCCTCCCCACACAAGTCAGAAATATTGGTTGAGGGTCATGCCAACCCATGGAAGTCAAACTCGAGACCTCACACTTAGCATTGACATGCCTTACCACTACATTTTGCAATATTCCTTGTAACATATGGTGTAAAAACTATATAAAAGGTTTATATGTGGAGCACATGGGGGAGGGGCCCAGGGCTATGCCTTAGCCTATGGCCACCCCACACCCATAAGACCGCAGGAAAGGGGCTATTTATGAAACAGGAGTCAAGCGGGATCATGCCTACAACCATAAAGACCATTCCATATCACTGCAACCGAAGTCAAGTGGGATTTTGATAGGGGCTAGCCCCTAGGTCATATGACCCTCCATATATACCAGGGGTGCAGAGTTTGGTGGGGGCACTAACTAGTGGAGGAGTGGAGAATAAGTCCATATTCCATGTCATATATCGCTCAATGTGACCCAATGCTTGAATGAAAAGGGGCCCAATGGCAAGGGCGAGCAGTTAGCTCGACCCTTGGCCTTATGGCACCCATATGGCCACATTTTTCGGCACTAAAACGTTAGAGGACAAATTAATGGCCCAATAAATTGAACTTGTGGAGGGAAAAATTGTGGCTCGTATAACATGTTTAAGGGCATAATTGTAGGACAGTTAGCCAGAAGGGAAAAATTGTAGGATGGTTAACAATCAAGTCCATGGATGAGCTTGTTGCTCACACATTTTGCATTTTTCACCAAATTGATCTCAGAAAGAGGCTAACTAGGGGTTTTTGGATGTTTTGAATCCATTGTTAACATTTGTTTTTTATTTTTAGCACATTTAGATAGCCTTTATGCAGGTTGGGTATATCGATCAAGTAGGGTTTCGTAGCATTTTTTAAAGGTGTTGAGCATGAAGAAGACCTTGTAGGGGTTTCCTCACCTTCAGAATTCATTTGCAATAGCTGATACTTACAAGGTTCATCTCTTGGACATTTTTCTCTCTATTTCAAGTTGAGGGAAGCTTGGATTATGTCCTTCATTTTGCAGGTATGTTGATTTTTAGATGAGGTCTAGGGTCTTTATAGGAGACTCGTATTTTTGTAGTTTACATGGTGATTGCAAGTTGTCATGTTGGTTTTTTATGTGAGTATTATTTGCAGGGGAACATTTCCTTGAAGGGGAAATAGCCACATGGTCATCAACATATTTTATGTACTTCATTTTTACACTGAAATATGACTGGTCTAGTCATGTTGACATACCAGAAAATGTAGCTCAGGAGGGGTGAACTTCGACATCAAACCTTGTGTTGCTATTCTCTATGTCTACATGAATTATATGTGTTTTGTTCATTATTATTAACTTTTGCATGAGAACTAATTCATGCTTCAAGGGACACTAAACAAAGATGTTTCTTTTGAAGACCCATTTTCATGCTTGAAAAGCATCAACACAGTCCTAGTTTTTGTTTCATTTTATTTTGGAAAGAGAGGAAGAATTGACCACCTCCACTTTCATATCAGTTTGGTATCAAAGCACCAGTTGACCAAGTTGTAATATGGGAAGCAAAAGGAGTATCCAAGAGCTTGTGGAGATAAATTTGGATCTATGGATGGAGAACATAGATGTGAGAAGGATGTTGGAGATAGTTGAAGAGGAGAAGAGGCACATGCACTTTGTGTTGCAGCAAGTGCTTGATGAACAAGTTGCAGAGAGTGCTACTCCTACCTCAACAAAAGATACCTCTAAGATGAAGCTAGTATGTGCTCATGGTTAAAAGAGTGGTTTTGGACCATATTTGGAAGATGATGCATGTGATTTTTGTAAGCATCTCCAAGAAGCACACGCTACGAAAATGGACAAGAGTGGGTGGTTAGATTCATCTACAAGTTGGTCGTCATCGTCATCA
Source organism: Pinus taeda (assembly GCA_000404065.3). NCBI lineage: Eukaryota > Viridiplantae > Streptophyta > Pinopsida > Pinales > Pinaceae > Pinus > Pinus taeda. The sequence continues at coordinate 19,657 of APFE031281676.1, read as the reverse complement.
TCAAAACTAGAAAGGATGCATGACAAGTTTAAATAGGTAATCAATATATTAAGTACTACTCCTTCCATTCATTTTCATAATAGCTATTTTGCAGCATTTTAGCAACATACCAATGGCATAGGTATGAAGTTGCTTTCGAGGATGGGATATGAAGCTGGAGGTATTGGCAAAAATGCTCAAGGAATTACCAATCCGATTATGATTGAGGAAGGACCAAAGTATCAAAGATTGGGATATAGCCTAAGGGAGTTTAGAGAATTATCCAAAAGGAGTGAGGTACATCAAACATCTGAGCATGAGATGTCACTACCTTGTGACAACCGTCGAAGTTGAAACTCTAGAGACAGGTATAACTCTCAAGATTGTTTTCCAATGCATGGAAATTTTGAATACTTTTGGAATCAGTACCCTTGTACATTTTGTGATGATTTTTACCATTGTGTAGATGTGTGCAAGAAATACATAGTAATTGTTAAAATAATGAATGAAATTCTACGAATCAAACATAATTAGTTTCTTTTGCGTGAGAGAGCTTCTATGGCTGCAAACAAGAATAATTTTTTCTACACTCATTGCAAAGTGCATGGACATGCACTAAATGATGATGGAAGTTACATATAGAGATTCGTTCAAGGAAATGTAAGGATATTATGTTGAATCATGCAAGGGGTTCAAGAGGTAGCCAAGAGGACTCTCCACAATCCTTAGAAATCTTCAAAACAAGATGGTGCAAAAAGAGAACCCAAAATCCTGAGGCAAGATTTGGCTAGACCTTTGTAAAGATGTTTTGTAAACTATTTGTAAATACTTGTTTTCATTACCTATTTAGGTACCTTTGTAAAGTGAACATCATTTTCACTATGTTCAACATGTATATGTTTTCATTGATGTATGTATTGGTTTTTTATAATTCCACATGTTCAATAACTTGTTAGTGAATGTACAAAGGTTGTCATTCAATTTTATCTACAAATTGTCCCATGTTCACTGATAGAAGTATTCATGATAAAACTTGTGTGAATCAAATCTTTTTTTTCAACATCGTATAAGATTAATGTGTTTGTAGGCAAGGCCAATGTTGTCATTAATTTTTTTTTGTAACAGTGTACTTTTCATGTACAAGCTCAGTTTGAGGACACTAAAGCATGTTCATTTTTCTTCTGAGTTACAAGATGGAATTAAGTTTGTCTTTAACAATTTTTACATCAAGTTGATGTGTTTAGGAGCCATTCAAAGATGAGATTAAAGAGAACGTTCAAATTCGATTCATCGATATTTTGTTCTTGCAACAACAATAAGAATGTTAGCTCGATTCTTGACAAGACAACAAGTCTTCATTAGGATGATCATTGAAGTGCCTTGATTGGGGCTTGAAGGGTACTAATTGAAAATTTTGCAATTTGGATTGCTTTTCTGGTTAATTTTTGAGTTGTAGCCTCTTTATATGAATTGGAAAAGTAAAATTTTGCAGTCCAAAAGTTCGTAGTGTGGAGGTGTGATATAAGTGCCCAAAACTTATATCAACCACTGCCAAATCGAAGTGTCCTTTGTTCTGAGTCAAACGATGTTTGTATCAACTCAATCTGACACTGGGAGATCAAGTTATAACCTATTGACCGTTTTCCCAAATAAGAAAAAAAATGGGAAATTTTGGATTTTGACTGTGTCTTTTGGGTTTTTGAGGGTTAGTGGCATGTTGCCTCTTGACCCCACTCCATTGGTCGAAGTTGTGTAGGTTTTCCATTGTTGGATTATGTGTATTGGGTGGACCAATAGTAGGGACCAATGTGGACCAATGGGAGGCAACCATGTGGCCTCCCCACATAGGTCAAAAATATTGGTTGAGGGTCAAGCTAGCCCATGGGAGTCAAACTCGAGACCTCCCATCGAGCATTAACAAACCTTACGACTACCCTACGCATTAGTCCTTGTAAAATATGGTGTAAAAGCCATATAAAAGGTTTATATGTGGCACACAGGGGGGAGGGGGTCAGGGCTAAGCTCTAGCTTATTGCCACCCTATTCCCACAAGACCACAAGAAAGGGGCGTTAAGGGCATGGGCTTAGCCCTGACCCATAACTCACGCCCACAACCATAAGGACCATGTCATATAACCATAATCGAAGCTAAGTGAGAGTTTGATAGGGGCCAGCCCTAAGGGCTAGTGCTCGGGTCATATGAACCTCCACATATAACCATGCGCGCAAAGTTTTGTGGGGGCATTAACTGGTGGAGGAGCAGAGAATAAGGCCTAGCGCCAAGTCATATGGTGCTCCGTGTGACTTGCACTTCAAGGAAAAGGGGTCGACGGTAAGGGAAAATGGTTAGCCTGACCCTCGGCCCTATAACACCCATATGGCCACATTGTTCTGCACTAACATGTTAGAGGACAAATTAACAATCCAACAAATTACACTTGCGGAGGGTGAAATTGTCTCTCAATTAGCATTTTTTGGGGCTTAATTGTAGAATAGCTAGCCAGAAGGGCAAAAATGTAGGATGGTTAATAGTCAGGTTCATGGATGAGCTTATAACTCATAATGTTTTGCATTTTTCACCAAATTGATCTCAGAAAGAGGCTACGTGGGCATTTTTTAGATGTTATGAATCCATTGGTGACATATTCTTCTATTTTGAGCACATATAGATGGTCTTTATTCAAGTTGGAGACTAAATTGTGTATGTAATAAGTAGGCTTTGGTAGCATTTTCTGAGGGTATTAAGCATGAAGAAGACCTTGTAAGGGTTTCCTCACCTTCAAAATTCATTTGAAACAACTGATACTTTCAAGTTTTAGCTCTTGGACAATTTTCTCTCTATGTCAAGTTGAGGGAATCTTGGATTATGTACTCCCTTTTACATGTATGCTCATTTTCAGATGAGGTCAAGGTCTTTGTAGTATACTCCTTGTCTTGTTGTAGTTTACATGGTGATTGCAGGTTGTCATGTTGGCTTTTTATGTGATAGTTCTCTACAGGAGAACATTTCCCTGAAGAAGAAATAGCCACATGGTCATCAACATACTTTATGTACTTCATTTTTACAATGAAATATGAGTGGTCTAGTCATGTTGATAGACGTGGAGATGTAGCCCATGACGGGTGAGCTTCGTCATCAAACCTTGCGTCGCTCTTCTCTATATCTACATGAATTATGTGTTATGCTCATTATGATTAACTCGCACATGCGAACTAATTTAGGCAGGTAGGGACACTAAACAAACATGTTCCTTTTGAAGACCCATTTGCAAGCTTGCAAAGTGTCAACATGGTCCTAGTTTTTGTTTCATTTGATTTTGAAAAGAGAGGCATAAATGACCTCCTCCACTTTTATATCACTGTTGTATCAACATATATTCCATCATAAGGTTACCTATTGGATGTCTCATGGGGCAAACCTTGGCGTTATTTGGCTAGTTGTTTGGTCACCCCCATCATGGGGAGATGAAATACAAAATTATGTATTAAAACAATTATATATTTTTTAAAACAATCATGTATTAAAACACAAACTAATTACTCTAAGTTTAAAAAGACAAACATTAATTTATTAATCATAAAAATATAAATAAGTACAAACAAAAATTATTTACTCAAATAAAAGTTAAACAAATTTATCAGTTTTCACTAAAATGTTTGAGAGTTTATATGCATAAAAATATATAGTTTATAGATAATAAAAAAATAGAAAAACGACATCCAATACTATTCATGAAAATAGTCAAGGAAAATATAACATTTTTTGTTCTCAATCCCACAAAATTTTATTTTATATATCCATAGCACATATAATGATTGTCGCATTCCATAATCTTATTTGTGAATATATACTAATTGGATCTCGATAATGCATTTTACATACAAGCAAAAATAGATTAAAATTTCTATAGACAATTTTGTGTGTAGATGTAGTTGGTATGTGAAAATTAAGTACATAAAACTATAATTTTGTTAATTTTTCCTTATTCATTTTATATATCATTTTGAAGATTACAATATCAATTATGAACGAAGAAAATAAAAAATCAATATCATAGTTTTCAAAGTGTTTTTTCAATATATCTAATATAAATATATATATATGAAAAAAAGGAAAATTTAATAAAACATATAAAAAAGAAGTCAACATTTAACATTTAGTTTTTCTTTATTAATTAAAGATTTCTTAACATTATTATTTAATAATATTTCATTTAAAATATTAATTTCAAATGATGAAATGATACTTTTTTTTGTAAGTTTGGCAAGACTATACTCTTTTTCTAGGATTAGAAGGACTACATCATCATGTCCAATATATCAATCCAATTGGAGTTCGGAATTGAACCAATGATTTCACATTGAGGAGTGCCTTAGCAATTGAACCAGTGATTTCACATTCAAGAGTACCTTAATAGAGTACCTAATGACCATCACCATCACCTTCTATGAAAGATCTTATTGACAAATGATGAAATAATATTTAAAACTAATAAAGGAAATAAAAAAAAATATCATAGTTTAAAAAAAAAAATCATAATATATATATGTATTGAATAAACATATAAAAAATGCAGTATCGTTTTAACATTTACTTTCTATTTACTTTCTATTTATTATTAAACATTGCTTAACATTATTATTTAATAATATTTTATTTTAAATATTAATTTCAAATAATGAAATGATATTTTTTTTTAAGCTTGGTAGGACTATATTTTTTTCTATGCTTGGTAGGACTATATCTTCATCATGTCCAATATATCAACCCAATCAGAACAAAAATTGAACAAGTGATTTCACATTAAAGAATTTCTTAGCAATTAAACTACCAGACTTGTTAATAAAATAATATTTGAAACTAATAAAATAATGATATTTATTTAAAAATTCGATAAATAATAGATTACTCTAATAAGTCTAAATAATCTTACATTAGATATATTTAAGGTGATCACATCTTTAACCCCCATTTTTTTACATTAGATATATTTAAGGTGATCACATCTTTAACCCCCATTTTTTTAAAGATTCATCTTAAGAAATTTCATCACTGTCAAAATTTGATAAGAATTTAATTCTACTTGAAAAAGAATATGGAATTAAGGAAGATTTAAATTAAATTATAAGAATTGTAATTCTACATTTTAAAAAATGTTTTAAAACTCCAAATTACAACCCCTATTTTATTTTTCATTTTCTTAAGATTTGCATTCTAAGAAATTTCATAGCTATGAGAATTTGATAAGAATTTAATTCCTCATGAGATGAATCTAGAATTAAGGAAGATTTAAATTAAATTATAAAAATTATAATTATATATTTTAAAATTTGTTTAAAAATCAAATGACTACAACATGACCTATGCATTGCTGTAATTATTTTGGTAGTGAGGCGGTGTTATTTTCCTAATATGGTTGTGAAGCAATTGTAAAATTTCAACAAGATTTTGAACATAACTATTTACAAAATAAAAATTCAATGTCTAGTATTTTCATATTAATTTATAGAAACACTATTTTAAACTATAAGGTTATGAATAAGGTTAGACCATTGGAGAATACCTGATCACGGACTATTATTAGTCTCTGCCTCCAGCATAGCAGGGACTATAGTGTTCGATATGGCGTTGATAGACAATTAAACACTTCTTTGACTAAACATTTTGCTTGCGTACAAATATTTAACCAAAGTTTTTGTTGGCAATTTGACTTCACCAAAATTTTAAGCGAAGTTTTCAAATTGACCTCTTATTGGAAACTTCATGTTTCCCAAGGAAAATTTAGATGTACAAAGAATTTTTATCCAAAGTTCATATTGCATTTCTTCTTTGTCAATTTTGTGATATCCAAAGTAACTTTCGCTTCCAGTATGTTGCCACTACCATTTTCTTGGATGCCGCTTGTTTTTGTTGCCCTGAATTCTATCACAACTCTTTGATGCCACATGTTCTCAGTGAGTTGAGGTAAATTGTGGTCGTTTCTAGATCTAGATCAGTATGTTGTGGTAAGATGCAGTTAGTTCTATTTGCTTCAGAGCACTGCAGAAAAGAGCAAAAAAGACATGTGTGAGAATTGCTGCAAAATATACATGATTGACTGTGAGAATCACTTCAAGTGAGGTAAATTTAATGGTTAATGCTCATAGTCCAAAATGTTACCATGTTCATCTTATTCGCAAGCATACATCAACAATGTTGTTCGAACCACTGGTTTAGACATTCGCTTTGCAGAGATTTCAGATAACTTAGCCATGGATTTTGATAGGTCTTTGTACAATGAAGGATTTTTACAGTTTACTCTCAACACAATGATGTAGCTAGTGGACGAAGTAATCAAGAGGATGAACACATAGGAGGACAATCAAATTTCCCGCATCAATGTAGATTCGTTTCTGCCATGGACGATGCTCATTGCCAAGAAATTCAACGTTCCTCTCATCTCGTTGTGGACTCAGTCCATTGCATTGTATATAATATATTATCACTTAGATATGCTCATTTCCAAAGGCCATTTCCCCTCTAAAACCCATGTTAAGACTCAATCCTAAATACCTTTAGTAGATTGCGATTAAACCCCATTTCTTTAGTTTATATTTAATTTTTAAAATATGGTTTACCTTGATAGTATGGTATAAAAATATCTACCTATTATTTCAAGGAATCAAGATAATTTCTACTTGTTATTTCAAGATAGATAATCGAGTCATTTACTTGCTATTTTAAGAAATTAAGATAAATTATCACTTTATAGACAAACCATCCCAACCAGACAACCTACACTCCATTAAATTTCGTTTCTATATTTTAGTTTCATTCTCTGTTCACATATAATTTTTTTTTTTTAATGTTGGTTTTCTATTAACAAACTTTCCCTGAAATCTAAGCTTTCAGCCATTTAGAAACCGAATTATCAACAAGAACATAACAATAACATGAGACAACAAATACTATTTTTTTCACCAAAATAATGAAAACTATTTTATTTAATTTTGAAAATTCCAACTCCTAGTTACTCCATTCTTGTTCAATTTATTTTATATTATAATTCCTCAAGCGAAGACGACCTAAAATTTTAAATGCTAAACGCCAATATTACCTGAAACGCTAAACTCCAATATTACCTGAAACGCTAAGCTGTTTTAGCACGACTCTAATGGTTTTGAACAGTGCCCACATAGTTATCTGTGAAAAATAAGTCATATTTTCCCAATTAAAACTTACCTAAAATGCTAAACGCTAAAAGGCATGCAGCATGACGGATTTCCCCGCTACCATCGACACTTTTCTGTCAGAGTTGGAGCTGGCCATTTTATCATCCGAAATAGCTCTTCACATCTAAAATGATAAAAAAGAATCCATCAAGAATGCATTTGACATCCTGCTAAATTCATCCATTTATAGAGAACACATTTCAGAAATAACGCACAACATACATACCTAATCAGCCAATGGACTCGCCGTTGTTGCTAGTATTTTCGTCAATATAATGGTCGCACTCTTAGATGCTTCTCGATATTCTCTTTAACAGATGGACAACAGCAACATCTATTCTCAGAAAAATGTAATTAAGATTCGACGAACAATCCAAGATTGAACGAATATTAACAGAGTTTATTGATTAGCAAGGAGATGAAAATCTGGTGTCCCAATTCTTGCTGAAACTTATCCCAAATAAAACATTAATGGTAAACTTCCACACGTAGTCCGATGAATGGGTCCCATTTTCCCAACTTGGTTCATGTAGTTGATAACGTGTCTGTGGTAAGAAACAAGTGTCAAAATTTTTCATCAATCTTTTTGTGATCTGAAAGGGTGTCATGTAACTCGCTGTCTGCATGGGTATTGGCATGTTCGCCATATAGCAGTCTCACATCTGCTAAAAAAACATGAAAACACCTTCACCTGCTGCTAAAAAAAAAAAAACAATACAAAAAAAATTCCTCATGCTAATATATTAACTCTCTGTCTGGATCAACTCATTCTCCTTAGTGCAGTGCACCAGAATAGATTCAACTCATTTTCCTGAGCACACCAGAGTACCTTAGGCTGAGTGCACTAGAATACATTCAACTTTTAGCTCACTCTCTGTAGCGTAGGCTTCACATGCGATTATGATCATAAACAGAAACAAATAAAGTATGTGTTTTGGAGACATGCATAAGATTGATGTTTTCCATATCTGTATGCCTCTTTGCAATCTAGAGATGCATGAAGTGTTACATATCTGTGATGCATGAAGTGTTCCATATGTACATGTTTCTTCACAATCTAAAGAATTTTGAAGTGTGCCATATCCCTATGCCTCTTCACAATATGGAGGATATTGAATTCTTCCATATCTGCATGCCTCTTGGAAATCTGGAGAAGCTTGAGGTCTGGCATATTTGTATGCCACTTCACAATCTGGAGAAGCTTGAAGTTTGTCATATTTGTATGCCTCTTCACAACCTGGAGAAAATTGAAGTCTACCATATTTGGAAGCCCATACGAAAGTACTGCATATGAGATTTGTGGAATAATATAATATAATTGAACATTTCTATGAGCAATGTTATAAAATTATTTATTTCAAATTTCAAGAATATTCCTAAATCCCTGCATATCAAATTTTGGAAAATGCTTTAAAATCTGCAATTTTAAAAAAAATGCCATTCTCTATTCCCTCTAATTTCTTTAAATTGATTTTCTAGCAAATACCCACAATTTAAAAAAAAAATTCCATTCATTGTTCCTTCCAAATTCTTTAAATTGTTCTTTCGTCTTCACTAGAGAAACCCATCTAAACTCAGAATCTGATCATTGTGTGCACTTGTGCATATGATATAACACGGGTTTATATGATGGTAATTCTAAAGTTTGTGTATCCTTTGCATTGATTTTGATAACATTTTGAAATCCAAATTCGGTTGCCAAGATTTCATTAATGTTAATAACATAGTGGTTGCCTCCGCTCGATAGTATGTACTTGTAATTAGATGTTTTGGTTTTCAATTTACTTTGTACAATAGCCGCCAGCATATTGATACTGTAATGTTGTGGTTTCATTGGTAGTTTTAACCATAATGAAGCCAATTTTGTTGCCTGATGATAACATTCTCAAAATTATAGAGAGCAGAGCCATGAACTCGCTCGAGCTAATTTCATTTTTATTCTGTTACACTTAATTGAGTTTATAATGGGGTTTTTTTGTTTGCTGAGTGACTAAATCATGCCCAGGATTTTAGTGTTTTATTATAATTACATGAGATAAGAAATCATTGAGATTTATCCTTCAATACTTATTGTAGATCCATACATGGAATAAAAGTCGATTGTGATTTGCATAAGTCTGATGACTACCTGAGTGGATTGGGCTTGCTAATGTTGTCTCCACCATGGTTGCTTTGTCATAGCCGTGGTTGCTTGCTCTGTTTTTTCATCTTGCAAGGAAAATATAGAACAATATTGTATCTATCTAGAAATTGTACACAAATTATAACCAGGACAATGCATCAGAATGGGGAAAGATGGTAAGCATCGAATTAATATCGCGACAAGTTACAGTGTTCGGATTGTTGGGAATTTTTCTGGTAAAATACCAGAAACAAAACAAACATAACACAGAGACTGATGCTCTGCTAGGAATTTCTGATAATTCCATAACAAAAAAAAAAATCACTTGAACAGAGGATAATACTCTGTTTTAAAACACAGGATCTTTAACACAGGATCTTGCTGCAGACAGAATTTCAACTTGCTGAAGATAAAGTTTCAGCAACAAACATAAGAACTTCTATTCATTAAAAATAATCCAACTGTTACAAAATGTCTTCCTCTTGACACCAATTTATGCTGAAGAGCATCTTCCTCTTAACCAAAGGGATTCACCAAGAGATTGCTTCAAGTGCAGTTCCAAAACCAAAACATTCACTGCTATGTGAAAATTACACAAATTTTTCTCACGCTGCTGCGTGCATCCTTTTGCATATTCAGAACATTTCATATGCACTGTTGTGCCTCTCTTTACAATTACATTTCATTTACACTGCTGTTTATATTTTCTTACATTCGCTGCGGCGAGCTTTCCTTTGCACACACTAACTTAACAAAAACAAACACAGGGATATTTATATGGTTTTACTTGCCATAATGCCGTAAAATAAAAAACTATAAAATTAAATGCTTTTACCAACCTTTACTTGTGCCCATACTCTCGCTCATAGAAAATGGTAAAATTAAAAACTTCACCAAAACTTACCAACCCACAATAAATTGCATTTACTATTTTACTAACAAAACTGGCGGTAAAGAAACTTTTACTTCACGTCAAATTTATTTGCTGCAGGCTTGTACTTCAAGTGTTGACTTTAATTGGATCGCATCGCACAATCACAATTTGCGGGAGGAAAAATGGAACACCATTATATTGGTGCGATTTGTGATTTGTGATTGCATCACATCGCACCATCGCAATCACAAAAATCGAGTGAACAAAACAGAAGCTCCAAACATATATGCGATTTGCGATCTGCGATCTCATCGCATCACAAGGTAAAGACTGCAGTTGAAATTACAATTTCAATACTCCCCTTTAATTTCAACTGCTGGGTTATTAACCATACCCAGACGCTTCCTCAAAAATTCAAAGCTTTTCTGATCCAATGGCTTGGTCAGAATGTCCGCGACCTGTTCCTGAGTGCTGCAATGTTGCAAAATGATTTCTCCATTTCTCACCAATTCTCTGATGTAATGGAACCTTGTATCAATGTGTTTCGTTCGTTTGTGAAACACAGAATTCTTGGACAGGGCAATAGCTGAGCTATTGTCACAAAAAATAATCGTTGCATTTGCTTGCTCTTGGCATAAGCTCCTTAGCATCCTTCTCATCCAAACCGCTTGACATGCTGCTGCTGTAGCTGCCACATATTCTGCCTCTGCTATAGACAATGCTACAATGGGCTGCTTCTTAGAAGCCCATGAAATTTCTCCTGAACCCATGTGAAAGACATAACCGGAAGTGCTTTTCCAATCATCTACACTTCCAACCCAATCACTATCGGTGTAACCAACTAAATCTGAACTTTCTGAAAAATTATACAGAATGCCAAATCTTTTAGTGCCTTTGACATACCTCAGAATTCTTTTTGCCGCTTGCCAATGTGCTTCTTTTGGCCTTTCCATGAATCTGGAAATCAAACTAACAGCAAACATTATATCTGACCTAGTTGTTGTTAAATACATGAGGTTGCCAACTATACTCTTATATAAGATAGGATCAAAATCCTTGTTGTTGTCCTCTTTGCTGAGTTTTAATCCCATTATCATGGGAGTGATCGCTACCTTGCACTCTTGCATATTAAATCTTCCCAATACTTCATTTACATATCTCGCTTGAGAGATAAAAATCCCATTTTCATTTTGATCTACTTCTATTCCTAGGAAGTATCTCAGCAAACCCATGTCAGTCATCTCAAACTCCTCTTTCATGACTGTTTTGAAATCTTCAATGAGGTAATCATCATTACCTGAAAAAATCACATCATCAACATATAACACAACAATTAGCAATTTACCATCTTTTTCTTTGATGTAAACGGTGGGTTCTCCCTCACACTTTGCAAATTCATTTTCCAGTAGATAGGAATCTATCCTACTGTACCACGCTCTTGGCGCTTGCTTCAGCCCATAAAGAGCTTTCTTCAATCTGCACACTTTGCGTTCTTGGCCTTTCTTCTCATAGTCTAGAGGCTGCTCAATGTAGACCTATTCCTTTAACACTCCATTTAGGAATGCTGACTTCACGTCCATTTCGTAAACCTTCCACTTGTTTTGTGCTGCTGTGGACAACACTGCTCTCACGGTTTCCATTCTTGCAACCAGTGCGAAAGTTTCCTCATAGTCTCTCCCATACTGCTGCTTGTACCCCTTGACAACCAGCCTTGCCTTGTATCTTTCAATTTTTCCTTTAGCATTGCACATGGTCTTATAGACCCATTTAACTCCAATGACTTCTTTACCTTTTGGTAGCTCAACCAAATCCCATGTCTTGTTTCTTTCGATGGAATTCATTTCTTCATCCATAGCTTCTATCCATTTCTTATCTTTGATTGCATCTTCGAAATGAATAGGATCACCAATATGACAATACAAGGCAAATAAGGAATTCATTCCTTCATCATAAATGTCACTTAAGTTTCTGAACTTCTTACCTCTTTCATTCGGTGTGCAAGTGCTTGAAGATGCACTTGAACTTCCACTTTGTGGTGTGCTTGGAGAAGCACTTTCATTTCTTCTCAAGGGTGTTGCTTGCTGCCCCTTGTGTTGGCACTGCTATTTGGGGATGCATTTCAGCCACCTCCTCATCATCTTCATCATGAGACAAACAGTTTTAACATTCACTGTTTTCTCTATGCTTCCATCCCAAGCTTCCTCTTCAATGAATTGAACATCTCTGCTGATGAAAAACTTCTTGGTAGATGGGATATACAACCTGTAGGCTTTGGATTCCTCACTATATCCAATGAAGATACATTTCTCCCCTTTGCTGTCCAACTTCCTCCTTAGTTGATCTGGAATGTGTGCATAAGCCACACATCCAAAAACTTTCATGTGGG
>APFE031281668.1:0-20104 GCA_000404065.3 Pinus taeda | reverse complement strand
GAGTAGCTTTGTGAACACACATCCCTAATGAGTTTTCCATGCTTTCTAAAACTTTATCATCCAAAAGGATCAAAGGGAAGTACGTAAGTTTAAACCATGTCAAGACTACTTATGGAACATTAACTTCTTATGGAACAACAACTTCTTATGGAACATCAACTTCTACATCAAAATATAGAGTTAAATGTTTAGATAGATACCTCTCAGCTTATGATGCATGGGTCACTAAGAAACATGAGATCTCAATCTTCCTTTTCCTCAAATTATAAACCATAATATCCACTTTCAAAAAAGGGATTTGAATTATTTGTTTAGAAAGTAGGAAAAAATGGTTAGCTAATTAGGTCTCCATTACATTTAGGAATGACCATGCCCTACTTATTGAGTAGTATCTTTGATGATAGTTGATGGTGTTTCTCCTAGGTAATGCATGCGCGAAGAAGGCAATGGGGATTTATTCAAGCCTCTTAAGAAACATTGTTTGTTGCTAAAGGGATGATACTTTTTACATTCCCTTTAAGGTGGATACAAATTTCATGGCCATAAATGTATTTTCTATGTACATCATATGGGGCTACAAGAATCCTCCTCTTTCATGATTACCACAATTTGCTAAGAGATCTCTTTTTTACTACAACTCCACTTTAATAGTCAATCATGTGTTGAGAAATTCAGAATTTCTTACTAAAGTGAATAAATAATAATAATAATATATGAAATGTTCCATTTATTTTATTGGGCTAAGAGGAGCTCTATAGCCCAATATAGGTGAGTGGTGGCTATTACACGAGCATTACATAAAAAAATAATAATCATAAAAATATTGTACCAAAAGGCACATTCGAGAGCCCAATATGAGGGCGATGCGTGATTTTATCCATGATCCCTTTTAACATAAAAGTAAAATATTCTCTAAATAAAAAAATGCTTTCTATAAAAAAAACAAAAATTAATATACTTGGTTGGTAAGATTGACACATGTCCCTTTTAAGATAAAAGTAAAATATTCTCTAAACAAAAAAAAATGCTTTCTATAACAAAAAACAAAAATGAATATACTTGGTATGTAAGAAGGAGAAGCGGTAAAAATGTTTCATCTCACTTTGAAACCATAATTAAAATATTTCAACATCCATGTCAACCAAAATAATTTATATTATTAAAATAACTAAAAGCAAAAAGACTTATATTTTCACTTTTAAATGTGAAAAAGATGTATACAATATTTTAATACAAGAACTATTTTAATATCTATACTAACTAATTTATTTCTCTCTCTCTCTCACACACACACACACACACACATATATATATATTTAAGGAGATAAGGTATTAAAAAACAAAAACAAATATTTTAATGTTAACTATAATAAAATATTTCAATGTATAGAGAAAATAAGTAATTGAAAGTTAAAAGTTTGTTTATTTCCTAATAATTCTAATAAGAATGAGATGTGTAGATTATTTAATTTTTAATATAAAAGTGTATAACTAAATAAAAATATTCAAGGTAACATATTAAGAAAAAACACTATGTATATATTATATAAAGAAATTTAAAAAACTAACTCTTATGGTTAGAAGATAAATTGAGAAGCTTTGTAGTCTACACAACACAAGTGGCCCAAGGACGTTTCAACACACAAATCCATTTATGCATTTCAAAATGTAATTTAAATTATATATAGATATAACTATTGATCTATTAAGGTAAGATTAGGGTAAGGGGTACCAAACCTCTCTAGCTGCAATTTGTTTTTATGTTTTCACGTCAAAAAAGTTGATCCCTGATCTGAAAATGGGGCACTAAAGGCTTCTTGTCAAGCTTACAAGAACCTCTCCCACTTCCAAAGCTTATATATTCCCAATATCTTATGATTAACCAATTGCAGAATTACAAAGTGCTTGCAATAGGTGTATACTTGTCTTTGCCTTTAGATTGTTCAAGTGCTTATGTTCATTTGCTTAAACTGATTTGAAATGCATGTAATAGTAAATAAAGCAGTAAATATAATGCAACAATAAGCAATCACACATAACAAAAATATAATATGGAGTTCACCCAAAACTCTTGGGCTACGTCTCCTTGAGCTCTAGTCAACTCAACTAAGCTCTCTGGGATTATGACATAAGTTCTTTTACAAGATCCATGCTAAACTCCATTGGATTACATAGAAACAATGGGCTTAGATACCATCTTATCCCACTGGCTATACATACTTCTACAAACAGATCTAAGCTTCTCTTGACTAGATTCCTTTAATCAGCACTCTGAGCGGTCTTGCTCTAGCTTGCACCAACTCCCTTAGAAATCTTTCACTGTCTCTGGAATGCCTTCTTCTATCTTCAGCACACTCTTAACACCAGCAATAGCTGGATCATATGATGCCTTTGTTGTTCTCTCGGCTCTGGCTCTAGCTCTGGCTCTAGCTCTGGCTCTTGGCTCTTACAAGCTTCTCTCAGCCTCTGCATGCCTCTATACTTCACTTGACCTCCAAGTGACTCTCAGCAACCTTCTAGCAACCCTCAGCAACAATTCTCTACTATCAATTGAGATCTCTGGTTCACTCAACCTCCAAGTGACTCCAAAACTCTCTGCTTTGCCTCTCAATTATGATCTTTGGCTTTTGCGAGGCATCCTTCTGACTCTACAACTTCTTGTCCATTTCTCTGCATGTAATCATTCCTCTGTCTCTTCAGCTGGCCCTATGGCTTCTGGCTCTATGGCTCTACGCGTTACAAATGCATCATTGGTACAAAAAGCCTGCTTGCAGCATGGCACAATGATCAGGGGCAGTTACAAAGGAATCATGGCCTTCCTTCAGGCGCAAACCCGAAAATGGAACAAAATTCCAATACATAGAGATTTACTGGAAATACACTATCAGGTGCAAAATACTGGACTTCAAATCCTATGAAATCAAGCTCATATCCCTATCGGGTCCACCCTTTTATGGCTATCGCAAGCCCATTTGTATTTCACAATGTTGATCTGCCTAATCTTTGATCCAATGACTAACATCCATTTTGAGTGGGTTATGTGCACGAAGATTACCCACCTAAAAAGGTAGTTTTCTCTCACCTGCGCCATGCCATGTGTCAGCCAATGTATGGGATCTGGCGAAGCCCATCCAATACCACTTACTGCATGAGGCCCACCCAAAATCCCACTTACCACAGAACTGAAATAACACAAAGCCGCATCTATAAACCTTTCGGGTCCAGCTTTATCACTTCAGGTCATTTCCTTTGTATTTCAGTTTTATAATGGAAATGCGCTAATGCATAGAAAAAGCCTGAAAACACTTTTATATCAGAACTCAAAATTTATAGGGTTGCATTTATAAACCCTATCGAGTCTGCACCCTGATCACTAATCGCAATCGCACTGTGTCAATAGCCCTTTGTACTAGGGATCACCGATCTCCCAATCATCGATTAAATCTAGATCGTTGATCACGCTCCTCGATCTGATTGTCGAAATCACACATCGCATGTCGCTATCACAACGACCCCGGGGGTCTTTCCATATGCCATAGACCACGTCAACGCTGATCCGCCGATCCGGCAATTGCTGATATCTCTGATCATCGCTGTCAGCTCCAATCGTAAATCACAATCACCATATCGCAGTGCTTGGGGTCACGATATCACATGCGGGCCTATCTCCGATGTGATAAGTTAGAGGTCGCAATCGGGGGAGTCCTTCTGCCTTTCCCTTAAGTTCACCCCTTTGCACATTTGCGATGCGATTTCCTTAAGGAGCCTTTTAGGCCATTTTTAGAAGAAATTCCTCATTTTTCAAAGGACAAAGGCAATCTTCTTTCTGCAATAACTTCTTCACCCGAAGTCCATTTTAGCCCATTCAAATTGCATTAGATTCAGAATGAAAAGATCTATGCAATGGGACTGTTTCCAAGAGAATCACTAGACTTTAATTTTCCTATGTGAGGAGCTTTTTAGACTTATAAGTCTATTCTAGATCCATTTTGGATCACACCTTCCCACTAAAAGAAATTTTGGTCTCCAAAACACTGATATACTAATATGAATAGCAAATGAGAGTAACATCACCCTCTTCTTCAGCCTCCATACACTTTCCTTGCATAGTGCCCCTGAAACAAATCCTTTGACCACTCTCCTTCCTGGATGTGTTGGTCCTCGTGGGAAGAACTGTCTTCCTCCTTGACTTCCTACAGAACTCGTACTAAGAAGGTCATAGAAGGTAGTTTAACTTCTATTCCTTGATCATTGATCAAAGGTGGCTCAAACAATATGTGAAGTTACATATGCTTCACAAAATTTTCATTTGTACCTGTTTGACAAGCTATTTTCAACATCTGTTAACAACAACAGAAATACGGACAACAACTAGATGGCCTAAACTTTTGCTTCAACAAAAGAAATAGATTTTCACATCTTGTGAATTACCTCCATGTCTTACATCCGCATACAAATGATGGAATATATAACAAGCCCACAAAACATTCCTTTAAAACATATAACCCTTCAAGTCAGTCATGTAGAAGAGATCTCAAGGATTATTTTCAAAAGATGAAACACTTCATCATCATCTCCATCTTCGAGACCAAATCAACTTTTCTCAAGTCAATATTGCATTACATGCATGCCAAAGCAATCAACCCTTCAAGTTAATTACACATACATGTTCAAATACAAGGAAATCATCAACATCCCTGTGTTCAAGCATATCAAGCTTATGCATGCATTTCACCTTTCAACTTTCGCTTAAGCACACTGTACTTTCGAAGCTGAAATGAACATGATTTTGCAGCAATAAAGTGAGTCTCCTAATCAGCTTTCTCCATGCACCTTCTTGGTAAAATCCCGCAACTTGAATTCCATTGACAAAGAAACGAAAATAGATGCATCAATAGACATGCAATCATAATTGGATAAGAACTCTAACCATTTCTTACCAATCCATTTCAAAGTTGCTACCTTTGTTTTCACATCAACATCAACATGTGAATCATCCTGAAACACATCAATCATGGAAACTATCTTTCAATTCCTACCATTTTCCCTTTCCACCTTCTTCAAGTTTCATGGAAGCATCGTTGGATTCAGAGTCCAACATTTTGCAGCAACATGTCCTTTCTTATGGAAGTAAGTGAAACACATGTGCATCTTCTTGATAGCATGAATTGCCTTGTCCAATGGACCTTTGGCTTCTTGCTTCCTTTCATTCAGAAGTTTCATGTATGTGGCTATTCTCTTCCAACATCTAGAAATATTATGGTTATGCAAACCACAAAAGGAACATGCAATTATTTTCCCATACTTATATGGAAATTTATCATGCTGAACATAATCAAAAGGAATATGGTTAAAAACAGATTTATACCTTTCTATTTCACCTTTATTGCCTTTATGAGGAGGTGAATTAAATGAAGAAGTAGCTCCCTTTGGAACATCATCAACCTCTTCAAGGCTGTCAAAGTTTACACAAATCTCTGGTTCAAGTGCATGGGTATGAACATCTACATCCTGCAAATGATGATTCAAGCTATTCTATTCTCCACGAATACACTCTTTACACTCTTGAGGTAGAAGACCCGAAATGAAACTCCTTGTTGGAACTGTTTCAATGGCCTTCATCGCAGCTTTGGAACTCTCTCCATAAGATTGTCCATAGCCAAGACCCAAGTACTTAGGCCTTTCCTCAATCATTATTGGCTCAATAATACCTTATGCATGTTTTTCCCCAAGCCTTTTCCTTCATAGCCCATCTTGGACATTAACTTGGAACCTATGCCTATGGTATGATTTTCAAACAAACCAATATAAACATTCTTAGAGGAACTCGAAGACAAACTGGAATTATTTACCTCTTCTTCAAGCTGATACTTGACTAAAGATTCCTTTGCATCAAAGAGCTATGTCTCCAGCTCATGCATCCTTTCCAGATCCATATTTTCAATATGAAGTTGTCTCTCCACTTCCTGCAATTTGTTAGAAAGCAACTGCTTCTCTTCCTCCATGGAATCCAACTAATCTCTAAGTATGTTGCTCTTCCTTCCATTCTCATACATTTCTCTTACATTGTCCATCATGAGGAACAATTCTTGCTTCATGTCTTCATCAAAGAATCTTGTGATGAAGGAGGAATTTGAGGACTCACTTGTAGAAGTTGTCATCATGCCCATGAACAAAAGAACTTCAAACAAGACTAACAAAGAGCTTATTCAACAACATTTTGCAACAAACCTCTTCTGCATCAAGGATTGCCTTAAGGTCCTTTGGGATAAGAAGAATGCCTTCAAACCTTCTTCTTTTTTGTCCTCTCCTGGACTGAGCTATCAATAGCTTTCCCTTCAGCTCTACAAACTCAAACAATACTCAACCTACAAACAAGCATACAATCAACCTATGACTGTTTAAGCACCTTTCAGACAAGCAATATTTGCTCTGTCAATCAAGAATTCTGATTTGATACCACTTGCTCTGGTATAACCAGCTTTGATATCACCTTCCTAAAGGTGGGGTTAACCAATCTCAGGCTCTAATACTACCTAATCTAAAAATGGGGCACTAGAGGCTTCTTGTCAAGATTACAAGAACCTCTCCCACTTCCAAAGCTTATATATTACTAAGATCTTATGATTAACCGATTGTGGAATTAAAAAGTTCTTGAAATAGGTGTATACTTGTGTTTGCCTTTAGATTGTTAAGGTGCTTATGTTCATTTGCTTAAACTGATATGAAATGCATATAACAGTAAATAAAGCAGCAAATACAATGTAGCAATAAACAATCACACATAACAACAATATAATATGGAGTTCACCCAAAAATCTTGGGCTACGTCTCCTTGAGCTCTACTCAACTCAACTAGGCTCTCTGGGATTATGGCATAAGTTCTTTTACAAGCTCCACGCTCAACTCCATTAGATTATATAGAAACAATGGGCTTAGAATATCATCTTATCCCGCTGGCTGTCCATACTTCTACAGATAGATCGAGCCTTCTCCAGAATAGATTCCTTCAATTAGCACTCTGAGTAATCCTACTCTAGCTTGCACCAACTCCCTCAGAATTCTTTCACAGTCTCTAGAATTCCTTCTTCTATCTTCAACACACTCTAAACACCAGCGATAGCTGGATCATCTGATCTCTTTACTGTTCTCTCAACTCTGGCTCTGGCTCTAGCTCTATCTCTAGATCTTGGATCTTATGAGCTTCTCTCAGCCTCTACGTGCCTCTGTAGTTCGCTTGACCTCCAAGCAACTCTTAGCAACCTTCTAGTGACCCTTAGCAACAACTCACTACTATTGATTGAGCTCTCTCGTTCACTCGACCTCCAAGTGACTCCAAAACTCTCTCCTCTGCCTCTCAATCATGCTCTCTAGCTTTTGTGATGCATCCTTTTGGCTCTATGGCTTCCTGTCCATTTCTACATGTGTAATCATTCCTCTGTCTCTTCCGCTGGCCCTCTAGCTTCTCGCTCTATGGCTCTGCACGTTACAAACACATCATTGGTACAAAATGCCAGCTTGCAGCTTGGCACAATGATGAGGGGCAATTACGAAGGAATGAGGGCCTTCCTTTAGGTGAAAACCTGAAAATTGAACAAAATTCCAATACACGGAGATTTACCAGAAATACACTATCAGGTGCAAAATCCTGGACTTCAAATTCTATGAAATTATGCTCATATCCCTATCAGGTCTTCCCTTTTATGGCTATCGCAAGCCCCTTTGTATTTCACACTGTTGATTTGCTTAATCTCCGATCCAACGAATGACATCCATTTCGGGTGGCTTATGTGCACGGAGATTACCCACCCGAAAAGGTAGTTTTATCTCTCTTATGCCATGCCACGTGTCGACTAGTGTATGGGATCGAGCGGAGCTTGTCTAATACCACTTACCGCTTCAGGCCCACCCAAAATCTCGCTTACCATGGAACTCAAATAACACAAAGCTGCATCTATAAACCTTTTGGGTCTGACTTTATCGCTTTGGGTCATTTCCTTCATATTTCAGTTTTATAATAGAAATGCGCTAATACATAGAAAAATCCCGAAAACACTTTTATATCAGAACTCAAAATTTATAGGGCTGCATTTATAAACCCTATCAGGTCTGCGCCTTGATCGCTAATTGCAATCACGCTGTGTCAACGGCCCTTTGTATTAGGGATCACCGATCTCCTGATTGCCGATTAAATCTGGACTGTTAATCTCGCTCCTCAATCTGACGGTCGACATCACACATCACATGTTACTATTGCAATGGCCCACAGGGTCTTTCCATATGCCATGGTCCATGCCGACACTGATCTACCGATCCATCAATCACTGATATCTCCGATCATCACTATCGGCTCCAATCACAAATCGCAATTGGCATATCGCATTGCCTGGGGTCTCGATATCGCATGCATGCCTATCTCTGATGCGATAAGTTGGGGGTCGCAGTCGGGAGAGTCCTTCCATCTTTTCCTTAAGTCCACCCATTTACACATTTGTGATGTGATTTCCTTAAGGAGCCTTTTAGGCCATTTTTAGAAGAAATGCCTCATTTTTCAAAGGAGAAAGGCAATCTTATTTTTGCAATAACTTCTTCATCCGAAGTCCATTTTAGCTGATTCATATTGTATTAGATTCAGAATGAAAAGATCTATGCAATGGGACTATTTCCAGGAGCAACCCTAGACTTTCATTTTCCTCTGTAAGGAACATTCTAGACTTAGAAGTCTATTCAAGATCCATTTTGGATCAATCCCTCTAGAGTCTTGCTAGATCAATGATTAAGATCGATATTAACTAATAAAATAAAGTGAAAATAACAAAAATAATAAATATTTTCAATTCAATTTGTTATTTTAATTTTTTTTTATTAACAAAAGTATTGCAAAGAGCTTTTTCAATAAAAAAATCACAATATGCATATCACACTAAAATAAATTTAAATAATAATCATTCATATTGGTAACCATGATACTTCAAAATATATAGTTTTTTTTTGTAAATTAAATTCTATTAATTCTAAAAAATATATTACATTATAAAATGAGAATAGCTAGAAACAATCTCGACATTCCTGGTATAAAATACTAGAGCGGTTTAATGGTTTATTTTTACTCCCCTTCATCTTATGACCATCAATCCATCCTACAACATTTTCAATAGCAAGTGAAGATATAACCATTTTTTTTTTAATGTTTCCATAGTTCTTAGTGTTTCTATGTTTAATACTTCTTTCTCACTATCTGAATGATTCTACCCATGGGTGTGTTTCTCGCCAAAAGTAACTAGCATGATTATACATATTTTTCTTTCATTCTCCTTTACAAGAAGGTTCTCCACTAATAAGGCATGTGATGATTCATCTGAGCGCTAAAATAGATCTATAGAGGTTGATCTATCAAGAGATGCCATATGTTTCTTAGAAAAATCATCCATTTGACACACAAAGTTCTTGATACCAGTTGCTAGCTTCGGATCGTGCCATCCAGAACTTGGTTTCCTTGACACTTGAGAGTGGAATGCCCCTTTGGGAGAAGGAAATGCATAGTAAAAGTTCCCAGTTTGTTGGCATGTTTTTCACTTGAACAAATTTGTATTTTATAAATCTAATAGTCGGATATACTATTTTCCTTCCCACTTGAGTATGATTTTATCTGTTAAACCCTTGCTAAGATTTACTTCAACAGATATACGAACAAAGGTGATGAAATTGTTTTCCAATATTTCATTGTTTATTTTAATGAAACGATCTATAGAATCTTCACCATCCTCTAGGACATCATGTTAGGTACAATGGAGGGGCAATTTTGGGAGCCTAACGTAGACAAGAACATGAAGAGACTTCATGGTAATGCCATGGTTGAAAAAAAGTACTAGCATGATACTAGAGTTGGGGCCCCTGGTCAAAAACCTTCCACTTATCTTCAATATTTTTAACCCTTCAAAAAATAAAAAATCTATATTCAGGGACAAATTCTGGTAAACCCACTCTTAGAGGGAAGATGTCGGGGGCAATAAGGAATTGAACTAGCATATAATTGCTCGTTGTTTATATTCCTTCGTCCTTATCTTGTTAATGGCATAATTCACCTCAAATGTTGTGGCCTCTGTAGAGCATTCCACTACAAAATCTCGACCTAATAGGTCCTTGGGTGTTTGAGAGCTTTGTCCTAGCCTTAGGGCATCCTTGAAAGACAACGGATTTGATGTCAAATATGCCCCAACACTCCTAGCACCACCTTTCAAGCATGCAACTGTAGAGATAGTGGCATCCCTTTTGATTCCATAATCTTTGAGATCTTTTTCCATCTTCAGTTTCCTCCCTTCGTAAAGGAGCTTCATCTCACCCATATGAATGCCCATCCACTATTGAATGTTGTTATCTAGTGCAACCACAACATCTAATTATATGCCAACATAAACCAAAGGGATTATCTGAACATGGACGTAAGAAAAAGTAGAAATTTTAGTTGATCTAAGTCCCCAACACCTTTGATTTCTAGGTCTGAGATTAGCTTATAAACCAAATGATCCAGGCACTATTAAAGCGTCAAAACCACCCTAAGAACCAACACTGGTTGGAAATATTTGTCAAACACTTTGCAATTGCAATATCGAAGTACCTCAATGTGTTGAAGGATCCCACGAAGGTCAACAGTAGGGAAACCATAGAAATATGAATCAATAATTGTTGAGGTATTAATCTCATTACCCGTTAGTTATCAGTTAAGTGTCATCACATTTGATTCTTTTGTCTGTTAGGTGTCATAGAAAATTCATTTTTACTTGAGTTCTACTCCATAGGTGTCAAGTTTTACTTAAGTTATTTATTGTTGATGTTTACAATGTAATCTATTTATTCATTTTGAATATTGAGAAGAGAAATATCTGCTCCACCTTTCGGTTTCATTCTTTGTCATGGTATCAGAGCTTAGCCTGTGTGAGACTCCTCGAGAGAAGAATAAGAGAAGATAAGGTAGTTTTCATAAGACTCCCTGTGAGAGCAACAAGACCAAGCTAAATGAAAAAGGAGAGATTGAGGAACATAAGGCAACACTGGTTGCCAAAGGATTCTCGCAACAATTTGGTGTCGACTATGGTGAAAACTTTTCTCTAGTAGCAAGGTTAGACACTGTCAGAACCATTTTGTCCACAAAAGCTCAACACAAATGGAAAGTCTATCAGCTTGATGTAAAATATGCCTTCCTAAATGGTATATTGCAGGAATAAGTTTATGTAGAGAATCCTCCTCATTTTGAAGTTCTAGGACAAGAGCATAAGGTATATATATTGAAGAAAGCATTTTATGGTTTGAAACAAGCTCCAAGAGCTTGGTATCATCGCATTGACACCTATATCATCAAAAGTGGTATTTGTAGAAGCAATCATGAGCCAACTTTGTATACCAAAATGCATGAAGGTAAAATTCGTATTGTATGCCTTTATGTACATGATCTTCTTTATACATGAAATATGATGTTATAAAATTTCAAAGCAGCAATGCAAACAATGTGTTATATGATAGATCTGAGAGTCATGAAATAGTTCTTAGGCATTGAAATTCACCAATTTGTTAATGGACTTTTTGTTGGTCAACAAAAATATGCCATTGATACCATCCAAAAGTCCAAAATGAACAACTGCAAACCTGCAGATACACCAATTGCTCAAGGCAAAAAACTGAGAAAAGAATATGTAGCACCACTAGTTGATTCAATTCTGTATAAAATTCTAGTTGGTAGCTTGTTATATCTCACTTCAACTAGACCTGATATTATGTTTGCAGTAAGTTTTGTATCCAGGTTCATGAATTCACCTAAGATTTCTCATTGGAAGGTTACAAAAAGGACCTTAAGGTATATTGTAGGGACAATAGACTATGGTTTGTTCTATACACATTTTGAAAATTGTTCACTTTCAGGTTATACAGATAGCGATTATGCAGGGATTTTAGATGATCGTAAAAGCACCTCAGGGAATGCTTTCATCTTGGAACCAATCTTCTTCCATGGGCATTGAAGAAACAAACAATCATTTCAATATCTATACACATTCTATAGACTATGGTTTGTTCTATACACATTTTGAAAATTGTTCACTTTCAGATTATACAGATAGTGATTATGCAAGGAGTTTAGATGATCGTAAAAGCACCTCAAGGTATGCTTTCATCTTGGAACCAATATTATTTCTTGGGAATCGAAGAAACAAACAATCATTTCAATATCTTCCGCAGAGGAAAAATATGTAGTAGCAAATTTAGCAGCTTGTCACGCCGTGTGGTTGAGAAGATTATTGAAAAATATTTCAGATATCCATAAGGATCCAACTCCAATCTACTGTGATAACATTTCAACAATTTCTTTATCAAAAAGTCATGCTTTCCATAAAAAGCGAAAGCACATGGACACCCATTTTCATTTAATCTGTGAGCTTCTCAATTACTAGGACATAGTATTTTCTTTTTGTGGTTCCAAAAATCAACTAGCAGATATTTTCACAAAGCCATTGGGAAAGAATGTATTTGAATTTCAAAGAAAACAATTAGGCATTGTAAGTGTCTCTAAATGTAACACTTGAGATTAAGAGGGATGTTGAGTTATTAATCTCACTGTTAGTTTGTTGTTAGTTAGGTGACACCACATTTGATTTTGTTGTCTGCTAGGTGTCATAGATAATTCAGTTTTGCTTGAGTTCTACTCCATAGGTGTTGAGTTTTACTTCAATTATTTATTATTGATGTTTGCAATGTAATCTATTTAGTCATTTTGAATATTGAGAAGAGTAATCTCTGCTCCAATTTTTAGTTTCATTCTTTGTCAGTAACTCCATTGTCCATGTTGAGATATGCTTCTTCGCCTACTTTGTGCTTCTCTATGTAATCCATGATCTCTATCTTACAGACATGGGATAGAGGAGGGACGAAACCATCCCTAACTCTCGATTGGAAGATCAGTCTGCATAACCCCAAATCAACAACTATTTCACTAGCCAAGGGTCGATGGATCTGAAGGATCATGCAACAAAGACTAGTCTCCCGCTCATAGTATTCACCATCGAGAAATTTCTCCTTCATATATTTCAAAATATATAATTAATAAGAACATGAAAAACTAACATTTACAATGTACTCGTTCTGGAAGCCCATTATGTCTCCAAAATCAATGGCATGCATATCACATAAAAGAACTAAAACTCAAAAATTTGTAAAACATGCCAAAGAAAAATCAGTGGCATGCATATCACATCAAAAAAATAAATTTAAAACTTCATAAAACATGTCTTAAAAACTAAGAAATTTATAAAACATGTCTAAAAAAATAGCAAGCTCGTATATATGTAATTACATGGTTTTTAATTAAATTAAAAGTAAGAATATCCATAAAGATGTGAAATTTATGTAAATATAAATAATATTTCTAAAAAGCAACATAAATTCATCTTAACTCATCTACCAAAAGTATAAACGAATCAAAATTTTTGTGTCTAAACATTTACTCAAATTTTACACTAAAAAAAAGTTTATATCTTCACAGATTTAATCCTCAAAATACTAAGGTGATAGATAAAAAGAAAAAAAAAATTTAAACTATTAGACCCATCTAAAATATTTAAAAAATAGCAAGCTCGTATATATGTAATTACATGGTTTTTAATTAAATTAAAAGTAAGAATATCCATAAAGATGTGAAATTTATGTAAATATAAATAATATTTCTAAAAAGCAACATAAATTCATCTTAACTCATCTACCAAAAGTATAAACGAATCAAAATTTTTGTGTCTAAACATTTACTCAAATTTTACACTAAAAAAAAGTTTATATCTTCACAGATTTAATCCTCAAAATACTAAGGTGATAGATAAAAAGAAAAAAAAAATTAAAACTATTAGACCCATCTAAAATATTTGTAGTACTAAAAGGAAAAAAGAAAAAAAAACGAAAACTTAAACCATTAAGCCCACCTAAATTGTTTATAGTACTAATAATAAATTATATGATACAGCTGAAAATAATTTTATAAAATATGTGGAAGAAACCTATCAAACTCATATATATAACCATATAAATTTTAATAAAAATTAGGAGTAACAATATTTTTATATATAAATATGAAATTTATATAACTATAAATAATTACTAGGAACCAAACATAAATACATCATAACTCTAGCTCCGCCCAAACCAATATAAAGAGCGATCAAATCTTTCCAAAGCATTTCCTGGTCAAAGATATTTACAGCTCCAGAAATTTGATAGTGTGAGTTTAAACACTTTGGTAGATGAAGAAAAGAAAAACTTAAAACCAGTTTACCCAGATAGTTCAGAAACGCGTTTCTAGTATGATGCACGTGAAAGTACTCTCTAAACAAAAGAATATGGTACCCACGAACATGGTATACAACTCATCAACTACCTGTCACGTTGAAATTTCGATCGGTTATGATTATAATATTCTCTCTACGCATAACGAGGATTGGTTCTCGTTCTTCCGCTAAATACCATGTTTCTTGTGATGCCCGCTAACGCTCAAGCAAAACCGAGATTTATCTTATTCCGGATTTCTTAACTCTAAGCTGCTTTTGCCATCGATTGAGCTGCTTTACATTACCCTAAGTCCAAAATAAGAAGAATAAAAATACGTAGTAATTGGATGTTTGCGGTCAATAGTTTCCAGGTAGCTTATAATATTCATAATTGTCGCATCAGATTGAGTTGTGAGCCGTATTTTCGTGTAGTTAAATTATGATGTTCACACATGATCTGAGATACGCTCTTGTTTTGTTTGGAGGGCAATTTCCTGTTTCAGAAGAGATCCCGCCTTATTTCTGTGCGTGTTAAATGTGATGTTCAGTTGTTTATCAGGATTCGATTCCGGATTTTGTACTTCACTGAAAAGCTCGAACTGATAAAATACTAAAGTAGTTTGCAGTTGATCGTAGACTCAGACGCTTTTCTGTCAATTGCTGGCAAAGTTTTCTTAGTTTTGAAGTTAGGTCAATTAAGTTTTAGTTAAGGTCAAAGATGAGCATTCCTTCACCATTTTTCTCTTATAATGATGTTGCGAACAAGTTTGATGTCGGAAGCGTATCGAGTAATCCCAATCCATGTATACCAGGGAAAGATCCATTTCCATCGAGTTATAATACTGATCATTTTGCCCACACATTTAATTTGTTCGGTAGCTACGACTCGCAAACCCTAGAAACCCTAGCCGGCTTTTCCAATCCCCTAATGCAAACATTCTGCAATTCAAGCTCTCCAATTGATAGTCTGTCTTGGAATATATTAGCAGGCTCCGTCACGGAAGACAAAAGAAATCACAAAATGATTGAAAGGCAACGTCGTAAAGAAATGAAAGTGCTTTCTCCAACTGATAGTCTGTCTTGGAAAAGATTAGCAGGCTCCGTCACGGAAGACAAAAGAAATCACAAAATGATTGAAAGGCAACGTCGTGAAGAAATGAAAGTGCTTTTTTCACAGCTTAGATCATTACTCCCGGAACATAATCTCCGGGTATGTTTCTTCTGCTTAATATCTAGGGTTTTGAGCCATGAACAATATTCTGTGTAGTTTTATCCAATGAAATTTGAATGTTCTGTTGTGCAGGGAAAAAGAACAGCGGCAGAAGAAGTACTGGAAACTGTGAATTACGTTTGCCATCTACAGCAACAAGTCAAAGAACTTTCAGCCCAAAGAGAGAAAATGAAGGTTAACTCTGACCAAAATGCAAGAGTTTCGTTCGAGAAAATTTGCAATAAAACTGTGTCGTTTGGAGGATCGGATCAGGACCTTGCAGTGAAAATAAACTCCGTGGGTTCGGGTGTCCAGATCTGGACGAACATTTTGGAACGTGATATCGCGTACTCCGATATTCTTTTGGCTTTGGAAGAAGATGGGCTTGAAGTTGTGAGTGCTGCTTCATCTGCCATTAACAACAGAGTATATCATACCATACATGCCAAGGTAGTTTCTTATACTCATTGTCAGTAGGTAACATATCATTCTTCTCCTACGAATACGATAATCTTAACTCTCATGAAAAACCACAGGAAAACATTTACCCTGCTAAAAATTCATTGCTTTTAAGCGGACCTCTTGTTTGCTTGAAAAACAAGGCTAAGAAAAACACTTTGTTTTCTATTAGGACGCCTCTTTTTTTTAGGTTCACACATTGTACATGGACATCACTTTCATCCATGATTAAAAGCACATGTCTTCCGTGCCAGCAATAAGTACATATGTTTATATGATTTTTTAACGATGCAGGTGCTTGATCTCAATACTTTTAACATGCACACCCTCTACCAGAAACTTTGGCATTTGATAAGCACTGACCAAACCAAGAATGAGGATTTAAGGACCACTGAAGCTCCAGAATAATGATTTGTAAGGCATAAATGAATGTTTCAAAGGCCTGTCAAACGTATATTATACATCTAGCTTAATCTGCATAAGAGATCTGTCAGAAGTGCTTGGTTGATATGCCAAATCACAGTTTTGTTAGAACTGAATGTCGAGAGATCGACTTTTTTAAGGTTGTCTGAAATGTTTGGTTGATGAACTGAATCACAGTGTTTAGAAATGTATATCAAGTGATAAAGTCGTTGAAGTTTCTAAATAAGTAGAATAAATTTTGGTATTACCATTTTAAACGAAGACGATGTAGGATCAAAGAAATTTTCATTCTGAAGCACAAGCTTTTTCAAACAACATTGGTAAATTAAAAACTTTCACGTTTTGGAGAAACACTGACCACATGATTATGTTAAATGAGCTGAGCAGCTATATTTGTGAAGAAATGAAAACAAATGTAGTTTTGAAACTTTAAACGGGAGAAACTCTGATCCCCATGATTATGTTAAATATACTAAGCAGCTATATTTGTGAAGAAATGAAAGCAAATGTAGTTTTGAACCTTTAAACGGTTATATATGACAGTATCTTTGAAATTGCATTGCGAATCAAGCTACATATAACTACTCGGGAGGCTGAGTCTTTCCTCTTTTTAAGCTTTTCTCTTCCCATATAAAAAGGTAAATTTGTATAAACCATGAGGGTTAGTTTAGTCGGTCAAAATTAGTGTCTTGCTATTGGGAGGTCACAGAGTCCATTCTCCCCAAGCCCTTGGAATTAGGCCTTGCTAACGGCCAGAAAAAACCTTCGAAACTTTTCAATATAGTTTCGTAAGCAAGTTAATGAGCAACTTGAACTCTACTAACTTCAGTACATTTAAGAATATCTCAAAAATTTAATAAAAATAAAAAGAGTGTCAAATAAAGGAGGGTTTTAAAATCTACCCTAAATATAAAAGTGACTTAAAACATAAAACTTAATATGGTATTGAATTTCAAATCTAATTCCATAATAACATACGAAACAAATAATATAAACTTATTTATCATTAATTAATTAGAAAAGAAAAACCTAATTTTAAACTCGTATGCAAAACCATTTTTGTAAAGATAAAGTATCTTTAAGTAATTTTTTTACTTAAGTACTTATTTATTCAACTTCAGGTATATGTAAATGGGAGAAGTGTCCCATATCTTGTATAGATTAACTTTTTTTCTAAAAATTATATAAATTAAAGAATTATTTTACGTTTCGAAATTTTAAATTAAATTTTTAGAAATTAAATATACAATACTATAAATTTCAAAGGTTAAAAGATAAAGCAAAAATTTTAGTGACATAATTGTTAAAGTTATAAATAGTAAAGCATCAAATTTCAAATTTGGGTTTCAAAGTCTAGTATTTAATTGTTTTGGTAATGGTTTCAATGTTAGCTAAGTATTTATAGTAATTTCTCAATACTTGTGAAAATAGAGATTTTATTTTAATTGTTATAAATTTCTTTTACTACTAATCTTTCTTACTATTTAGTTTATTCTTTTCTAACTTTTGAATGAACCATTAAACCATTCTTATTTATTTTTATTCTATTTCTTTTACTTCTTCATAAAATTACCTTTATCATCTTGTCTCTCCCTTATATTCCATTAACTCCAATAATAAAACAAGAGTTTCCCTTATAATTTATCTATATCTTAATTACTATAATTTCATTAATTAAAATAAAATTAAATCTTAAAATAAAAACATTCCCATTCTAATATTATTTTTACTAAATCGAAAATAAAAATTTGAAAAATATATATAATTTAGATTATACAAGTGTTTACCTCTTTACATCCCCAGTTAATAAAAATATTGTTAATAAAATTCATCACTTCTATGATTATAAGAAGATTTAGTATGATATTTACATTTACAAACAGTCATTACTAATGAATAATATTGATTTTTAGATTTAGATTAAAAATTGGAGGATTTTTAGGATTGAAATTAATTTTTTATGTTTAATTAAACAGAGATTCAATTCATAATTTATAATACTTATTTCAAGAAAATTGAAAAATTTTTTACAATAACGTTACAAACTTTTATATATGTTTGTAATTATATTTTTTTTTTTCAATCCTCATGATATTTCAGTCTTTATTTATTTTATTTTTTTAATTATCTCTATTTCATGTCCTTTACTTCATAACACATTCACTCATAAACATTTTGCTCTATCTTCCAATAATTTTCATAATAAAATAAAATGTCTCCAAAAAATAATATTTTCCTCCTACCTTCTATAAATTAATTATTTAAATTTATCTATTAAACCAAAACATACCATATTAAAATTTACACCTTAGATTTACCATGATTTTTAACCAATATTCTTGTAGCCCACGGAGTTTGTCAACACGTGAATGTTTATTTATGAAATATTTCTCTTTTTCCTGAACCATTAAAATGGCTACACGGCTTATTTTCTCATTGTGTTTGCTTATTTTCTCATTGTGTTTTTTTACTGTAGTTTATTTGCAAAACTACTTAGAATGCTAAGGGGCTTCTTTATTGTCCTTATCCAAGGGTGCACATACAAATTAGCTATGGTTCCTTGCTGCAAGCTTTCTTTTAGTCATAATATATATAGAGGTAGGTATTTGGCTCTCTTCTCTATATAACTTACTATTTACTTGTTTATAAAAATTAGAAAATCTTCTTTATCTTTTATGAAAAAGAAGATCCATTCTTTCCATTTACATAACCTATTAGTTATTTGCTTAGGGAAGCTAGAAAATCTTCTCTACATTTTATGAAAAAAATATTCATTTTTTTTATTTGAATATGTAAGTGGTTACAATATTTAACGTCTATTAGAGCATAAAAGAACAAATTTCAAAAAGTTATGTCTTTTATCTTGTACTATGCCTAAATACTATAAGATAAAATAGTGTTAGGTTGAGATAAAATAAGGTTATGTTGAGTTATTGGGATATCTTTTCCATATATAGATGGTATTTTAAGGTATTATGAATAGGCTGAAAAAAAGTACAACACTATTAATTCACATATTTCTTTAATTTTATTTTATAACTTTAGTTATGTTTTTGGATTTATAATGAAAAACATATGCTCGCTTAGCTTTCTCTCTCATACATGTGTTCTTTCCATTCCCTTTTTCTCCCAGTTATATTTTTTTGAAACATTATTTTCCAAGTAGCAAGAAGTTTTTTTGGCTCTCCTTCTTATCTTTTGTAGAAAATAGGTTAGTTCCTTTATTATTTTGTGGACTCCTATGCTATTGCGATTTTATTTATACCACACTATTCATTTAACATCCACTCTATCTAACTAGAATAAAAATTCACATAATCTAAAGTTTTGAAGCAATAATTAATTGCACAACTAAGAAAAAGAACATATGGATGTTATATGACTTTATGTTGTGAACTCTACAAAATGAAGTGTAATGTATTTTCTTTTGCTAGGATCAATTTGTTTCCAACATTGAAACAACTCTCTGGTCCATATGTTGTCTATTTTCTTCCACTAAGTTCAATAATGTTAAAACAACTCTCTAATCCATATATTGTCTGCTTTCTTCTACTAAAATCAATTACTTAACTCTCTATTACATGGTTATGCTTACATGTTCTCCATCTAAACAATAATGTCATCTATATATAACCTTTAGTAAACAATACAACTTAACTCATCATACAAACATTATATGTTTTTTAATCAACTCATCATATAAATATTA
>APFE031281667.1:14471-25623 GCA_000404065.3 Pinus taeda | reverse complement strand
ACTTATCACACTTTACCTTGCCTCTCTGCTTGGAATTTCTACCTGGCATACACCTTCCATCCAAACAAAACAACAAAACCCCTGTACCCAACAACTAGCCTAAAATCACCATCAACTAGGTTAAATCATTAAGAGAGAGCCCTCTCTGATTGCACGTGGGCTAGAACCTGCAATCGAAAGATTGGTTTGTGGTTACCTCGGCCGTATCCCTACAGGAGCTTAGGGACAACTTGAGTGATAACATAATGGCGACTCCGCTGGGGAACTCCTCAGATAAACTCACTAAACTAGTCTGCAGCTCCACAGAGGAAGAAACCAAACTTTGAAAGTCTCGGTCAACCTGTGTTTTTAGAAAAATTTCCCAAAAAATAGATTAGAAGCTGGCTCCTAAAAAGAAAACGCGTCATACAAGATCAAATCCTGATCCCAATTGCCCAGCTACTTTTGAAAATCTGAATTTAATCCCTAAGATCATTAGAAAACAAAAGCAACAAGAAGACCCAACTGCTGCGAGTCCTGAAACAGTTCAGCCAAGCAGTGTTCCAACCCCTGTCAAAGTTTTATTTTGGTCAACCCCAAGTTCCCCTGGTTCATCACCCCCGTCTCCAAGCAGCTCTTCTACACCTCCATCCTATACTCCTACTACCACTACTACTCCTTCTACCCCGGTTGTTCCTGTTATCCCAGTTGCCCAAGTTTTTCCACTTATCCCCATTATCATGGCTAATAGATATGCGCCCTTACAGCTGCCTGCTAATCCCGGGGCTATGCCTTAGGACTACCAGACAAAAATCACCTATTTTGATGGTGGCACAAACTCCTGCACAGCCTTACAGCATACAAAGAAAATGCACGATTACTGTGAGAGTTATGAGATCGATGATGACAGTGTGAGAATGAAGATTTTTGTTCAAAGTTTGACCGGTGATGTCAGAACCTGGTTTAGGGCACTTACACCCAATTCCATATTAAATCCTGAAGCCTTATACCAAACATTTATTAACAGATGGGAGAAAAAGAAAGATCCCCTACACATACTATCTGAGTATGATACTATCAAAAGAGGACCTCAGGAAACGGTTTTGGATTACTGTGCAAGGTTTAATAATGTTTACAATGCAATACCACAAAATTTAAGACCTCCACCTGATCTCGCTTTGTACAAATTCCCTGATGGCTTTGATGCTGAGATGGCATATCAGTTAATGGAAAGAGCCCCTCAAAGCGTTGCAGAAATGCAAGATGTTGCTGTTAGTGTGGAGGTAAATCTAATTGCTAAAAGAAACAGAGCTAGAAGTGAGAGAAGAACCACCTTCAAGGAAGAGCCCTCGGCCTTCGATCAGAAGCTAGATGCTATCATCAGTGGCATCCAGAGGCTGGGAGACAGAGTAGACAATGTTGAGAGGAAAACTTCATGGGAAGGTCAACAACCCAATGCCATAAGGAACCCGAACTTCAGAAAAACTCAAAACACAAACACTGGAAGGGCCAGTCCCGACCATGATATTAGACCTCCTTTCCAAGAAAACTATGCAGAGGCATCTACATCCACTGAGCCCACAGATGGGACTCATATGAACATGATAGATTCAGAAAATTAACATCAAATCTTTCTTATTGAAGAAGACCGACCATACCCTGATGCAAAACAATTTCACAGCAAGTCGGGAGAGTCTTTCGATTTTAAACAAGGCTATGATACTGCTGTGTATGAGGTACACAAACAATACAAATTGAGAACAAGGACCATTGGTGTTCTCGCATCTAGTAGAACAAAAGATAGCAAACAGCTCAACAAAATTAAAGGAAATGTCACCATAAATCAACCAGCTAACAACTCTGTCCCAAGCCTGCATCAGGTAACTGTGGAGGATATAACAGACATACAACCTCCTATGGATCGGCCTCTACCTCCCTCCTCCCCAAAAGAAGATCTGAACAACACTCCTAAAAATCTTCCCAAAACAGAAATACCACAAACTGTCATACATCATGACATTGACATTCCAAAAGAAAACATAGAGAGTATGCCTGAAAAAGAGAAATTCACCACTATCAACGCCAAGAACTCATTGGAAAAACCATTCAGTTTAGAAGCAGAGATTGGAAAACTCTAGATATCCATTCCCCTCTCAGAACTTTCCAAACATGATGTATATAGGCAACAAATTCAAAGGTCACTTCAACTACCAGAGTAAGGGATGATGTAAATGTTTTAGACGATACCCCTGAGCTGCTGTTTGGTCCAGAAGTTAACGGAAAATCAACATATGGACCTGTTCCACCTTTTTATGTCAGTCTGCACATACATGACAGAATATTGCATAATTCTATGTTTGATTCGGGTGCCTCACATAACCTTATGCCCAAAGCTGTAATGGAAAGGTTGAACCTTGATGTCACAAGACCGTACAAAGATCTGTATTCCTTTGACTCAAGTCAAGTCAAGTGTTTAGGCTTGATCAAAGACCTTTGTGTGTCTCTAGTCCAATTCCCCAACAAGACAATCCTAATGGATGTAGTAGTTGCTGACATTCCCACAAAGTATGGCATGCTCCTATCCAGATCGTGGGGAGAAAAATTGCAAGGATCCCTTCAACGCGACCTCTCTTATGCCACCATATCTGTCTTTGGGCAACCAAAGAGACTATATAGAGAAACGTTAATGAAGTATGTGGTAAGCAGTGAGGAAAAGCCCCAAAATTTTCCAATTTACTCAATCCATTCCGATATGGATTCTTTTATTTTATTTAATGATAATACCATCCCTCCAACTGATGATAAGTCGTTATCTTTGGAGCAAGAAACATACATCAATGAGGAATCGGTTGCCAATAGCCATGAAATCGTCTCAACAGTCAAGGCAACCAACAAACAGCAAGAAGAACATCCCGAAACATAAATTTTAAGTCTGCCCAATCCTCAAAAAACTGAAACTCTCAATACAAACCTCAAACAAGAAATCACATGGTATTTAGAGTTTGATGGTTCTATCAACAAGTTAGGAGCAGGGACAGGAGTATGGATTTACAATACACATGATAATCACGCACAAGGCCATGCCTATAGACTCAATTTCAGATGTACAAACAACATGGCAGAGTATGAAGCTCTTCTCTTAGGCCTTAAACTGCTCAAAGTCCTGGGAGCTACTAAAGTGTCCATCCTTGGTGACTCTGACTTGATTATACAACAAATGAAAGGTAACTTTGTTGCTAATGACAGTAGAATGAGAGCTTACAGGGCTGCTGCCACCGAAATACTCAATTCCTTCAGTGAATTCAAGCTTGCCAAAATTGCAAGAGATCATAAATTCATGCCCACAGTCTAGCAACCTTTGCTAGCACATGCAAGCTTCCCTTTGAACCAAATCACCATTTCACCGCTGAAATAAAACATAGACCTTTGGTCCCTAACAATGTCAAGGATTGGCAGGTAATTCAAAATGATGCCCAGATTAACAGTTTCTTAACTCTTGAGGGCGAATTTTCCAACACAAACATTGACATGGATGCCATGAACGACTCACAACAGCTAGCAGAATAAAATCACCCGACTGTAACAGCTACAATAGCTAAACAAATTCTTAACCCAACTGTGTTTAACAACGCAAACATACAGCAGGTGAAGCAAATATGTTTAGAGGAAACAGTCAAAGCAGAGGACGAGTTTATTGATCTAAAGAGTAATTTTATACATGTTGGCCTTACTCCATTAGAAGACATGTTTGATGACAATGATGTGCCCAAAAAGCCAAAAATAGAGCCTCTGAATGCTACTATAGAAGAACACAACATAGGAACAACAGAGCAACCCAGAATGATTAAGTTGTCCAAAAATCTGCCCCCTGCTAAAAAACCGACATACGTGGATTTGTTCAAAGAATTCCAAGATGTATTTGCCTGGAGTTATGAGGACTTGAAGTCCTATGACACCTCAGTGATTCAACATACCATTCCCTTAAAACCAAATCAAAAACAATTCAAACAGAAACTCAGAAGAATCAACTCCATGCTTCTTCCCCTTATTGAAAAGGAAATAAAGAGAATGTTTGAAGCAGTCATCATTTCACCCATCAGATTCTCTGAATGGGTATCCAATTTAGTTCCCACTAGGAAAAAAACAGGAGAGATAAGACTGTGTGTAGACTTCTGAAATTTAAACCAGGTCTCTCTAAAAGACCACTACCCTTTGCCCAAAATGGACCATATCTTACAAAGAGTAGTGGGTTCCTCTAGAATTTCTTTACTGGATGGATTTTCAGGATTTAATCAGATACTTGTTCACCTGGATGACCAGGACAAGACAGCCTTTACCACACCGTGGGGAACATTTATGTATGTTAAAATGCCTTTCGGGCTGAAAAACGCTGGTGCTACCTTTCAAAGGGCAATGGATATTGTATTTGCCAACGAGATACATGATTTCCTTGTAGTTTACCTTGATGATCTAACCCCATTCTCCAAATCTGACCAAGAGCACCTTAAGCACTTAAGGCAAATTTTCATGACATGCAGGAAATATGGCATTTCCTTGAAGCCCAAGAAGTCCCTGTTTGCCCTTGAGGAAGGCAAGATTCTAGGCCATAACATATAAAAAGATGGGATTAGAATTGATCCTGAAATAATTCAAGCTATCCTCCAAATCCCCTATCCAAGAAACATAAAAGAACTGCAAGCATTCCTTGGAAAGATCAATTTCCTAAGAAGATTTATCCCAAACCTAGCTGAACTAATAAGGCTGTTGAGCAACATGATGAAGAAGGATGCCAAGGTAAAATGGTCTCTTGAGACCAAGCAAGCCTTTGAGAGTATAAAAATGGCCTTAACTCAAACACCTGTCCTCACCAGCCCTCAATTTGACAAAGACTTTATCATTTTTTCCTTTGCATCTGAGCACACTATAGCTGCTGTCCTTTTGCAAAAAAATGATCAAGGTAACGAAAATCCAATTTCTTTCTTCAGCTGAGCTTTGAGAGATGCACCCTTGAAATATCAGATTATGGAAAAGTAGGCTTATGCCCTGGTCAAAGCCATCAAAGATTTCAGAATTCACATCTTATACTCCCACTTGATTGCCCATGTCCCTAATGCTGTTGTAAAGGATATATTAACTCAAGAGGGACTAGAAGGTAAAAGAGGCAAGTGGATTGCCAACATCCTTGAATACGACATTGAAATAAAACCCACCAAGCTGATAAAGGGACAAGGTTTAGCCAAACTAATGTCCGAAACAAACTTCCAAGCCTTAGACATTAATCAATTGGACAATGAATCGGAGCTGGCACTCCACAGATCAGTGAAACCTTTTTGCAATCCCTATGGTATGCTGATATTTGTTTTGTATTGTTAAACCTATGTGCTCCCCAGGATTGTCCAGAACCAAGAAAAGATTTTTAAGGATGAAATCCTCAAAGTTTTGTGTCATAGACGGTGCTTTGTTTTGGAAAAATCATGAAGGTATTTTGCTTAATTGTTTAACTATAAATGAAACTAACGGCATCATGAAAGAATTCCATGCAAGGGACTGTGGAGGACACTTATATTGGAAGTCCACGGCTGACAGGATCTTAAGGGCTGGTTATTATTCGCCCTCTCTATTTGCAGATGTCAAGAAGTTTGTTGTTTCATGCCACAAATGCCAAATCTTTGAAGGAAAAAGAAAATTACCGCCCTTGCCCCTTAAGCCCATTTCAACCGAGAAACCTTTTCAACAATGGGGTCTCGACTTCATTGGGGAAATTCATCCCTCTTCCTCAGGCCAGCACAAGTGGATTTTAAAAGCCACCGATTATTTCACTAACTGGATTGAAGCCATTCCATGTAGACAAGACAATGACTCCACCATTATCCAATTCCTTGAGAGTAATATCCTTTCCGGATTCGGCTGCCCTGAGAAAATCATCACTGACAACGCTGCTGCTTTCAAATCCAAAAATATGATCAACTTCTGCCATAAATACCACATTACCTTGGGCCACTCCACAGCTTACTACCCTCAAGGTAATGGCTTGGCCGAATCTTCCAACAAAAGCCTCATCAATATCATAAAGA
Organism: Pinus taeda; assembly: GCA_000404065.3. NCBI lineage: Eukaryota > Viridiplantae > Streptophyta > Pinopsida > Pinales > Pinaceae > Pinus > Pinus taeda. Next base: position 19,570 of record APFE031281667.1, on the reverse strand, counting down.
AATTGCTGGAGGAAAACAAAAAGAACTGGCATAGGAAGCTCACAAACGCTCTTTGGGCAGACAGACTTTCCACCAAGAAATCCATTGGGATGAGCCCTTATGAACTAGTATATGGCATGGAAGCCAAATTTCCTTCATCTTTGGGCATTCCTGCTATTAAATTGTTGCAAGAAATTCAGGCTGAACCAAATGACATGCAGAGAAGAGTTAATCAAACCATTCATCTTCAGCAAACCATAGAACAAGTCTACGATAGAGCTGAAATACTGCAAGAAAAACTCAAAAAGATGTTTGATAAGAAGGCCAAAGGAGAGGATTTCTGGGTTGGCATCAAAGTTCTAAGATGGGACTCACGAAGAGAGGACAAGGGAAAACATGCAAAATTCGATTTTCTGTGGAAAGGTCCATACACTATCAGTGCTGTGCAAGGCAATAATACATATTTTCTCAGATCTCTAGATGGCAGCACAGCTGAAGAAGGCCCTATAAATGGTTGAATGCTAAAGCACTACAATGATCCTTTTGATTGAGAAGAGCAGGTGGTGTTATTTTCTGTATATAAAATGTTTGTATATATCAACACTTTGATTTTATTTTTAAGAGACCATGATGCTAAAGCACGCAGAAGAAAGCAGGCAGTGCTTCATAATTTAACAACAAAACAGTTAAGGGAAAGCGCTGCTAGCAATCCAAAGGCTCAAAACAATCCAACAGTCAGCACTAACAAGTTTCAAGAAACAGCCATAATAAAAGAAATCAAGGCAATCTGACCTGTTGTTCTTGGCTTCTCACAAAGAAAACCCATCCCCAAGTGGAGCCACTGTTAGCCTCCTGCTGCAGTAGGTTACTCATATTTCATGATTGACATTTTTACAATCCAAATATGTCATACTTTGCATGCTGCAATGCTCCATATTTTCTAAACAGTCACCAAGCAAAGAAGGCTACTCAGAGTTCATCTAACTGCTTTCCAATTTTCAAGAGTCATTCCAGTTTTGTAGAATTTTCAGCTAAAGGGAGGTCCAAATAGCTTAATATTGGTCTCCCTAGGTTTCAGTTTCCTATTTTAGAATATAGAGAATGAAAATCTGTCCAAACATCTTAATCTTGGCAGATTCTTAGATAGGTAGAGAATCAAAGGAGCCCAATTGTTTAATCTAGGCCCTTGGAAGAAATAAGGGTAGTTTGTAGATTGGAAGGCATAAAAGAAAAAATTGAAATGCTGGGTTTGCAAGTCTAAATGCACCCAAACCAAAAGAAGAAAATATGTTAGGTAAGTAGGTTGGGTAGGTAGTTTTGAGGTCGCAGAATCTTGATTTTTGTTCATTTCCATGTTTTTAAAGTATCATCTTTACTCACGTCACAGTCATCAGGCAATTTCATATGGAGGAGCTAAAATCAAATATAACTAACTTCCCTTTCTTCCTCTTCCCAAAATCATTAAATAATTTCCCCAAAAGAGGTCAAGATTTGCTTGATGTCTCTTAGTTTCATCATTCTCCATATCATTAGCCTGGGTGAAGATCTGCTTCACTCAAGGAGGATCCATACTTTCTCTACAAAGCTCTATCTCCCCTTTGAAGCCTAAGATCTCTGAAAATTAGCGCTTTCTTTTCATCTCCATATTAACTACTGACATTATTATTTAACTCCCTATATTTTCCCCATCCCCATACTAAAACTATGAAAATTATCCCCTTAAGTATATCCCCTCCCCCTGGTTGAAAATAACCATAAGTACCCCCGGGAATTGCTGAGTGTATCTGAAACTTGGCAAGAACCCTCATGCTGCCCCTTCAAACCATTTTCTAATGCAATGGACTCCTTCCAAAGCATAAAATTCCTTTTTAGGTTATCGGACCCCTTCCAAGGCCTCAAATACTCTTCAAAAGAACATATTCACTCCTTCCGATTGCAATAAACCCTTGCCGATTGCCTTAACATTCTTCTGATCCTGGTGAGCCATCTCGCATCGGCATATTGCAATTTTTTTACCACATAGGTGTGCCCCTTTCCTCTTTGGACGATGCGATATCGCGATATCGGCGATCGGCAGTCACAAGCATCGCATTTCCAAAATAAATACCTTCTCGTTCTCCGCCGATGCGATATTGTGATCGCATCGAAAGAAGTATATCGCATCGCAAAAACACATAAATTACCCTGCTGACCCGATCATTGCCACATCACCCTACCACGTCACGCGATTAGCGCGAAGCGCTAATCGCGCATCGCTACAGGAAATGAGCGATATTGGGGAATCTTTTGATTCCTTAGCCCTTTTTGCACTGAAAGTGCCCGATTTTTCCAGATGAAATGAATTTGAAGACAGAGAGAGACCAGGAAAAGAGATTAAAGAGTATCAGGTTAAATATGCAGACAGATAGCATGTCAAAGAGTATCAGGAAGTGGTGGAGACCATCAATGTAGCGGCGAAGAATATCAGCGAAGATCTTAGCAGCGGCCCAAAGCAGGTGAAAATTAAACACCTTCCAGCAAAGTCAAAGAAAAGGGTGAAGCTGCTCAAGGCTCTCAAATCACTGTTATTTCATAATTAACTCACACCAGAACAGAACTGCAAATCCCAAATCATAATTATTCCAGCAGTACTCCATCGAGCCACCAAGGGCCACATTGCACTCTTTTTGATGCAACTACCTCTGACACAGTTCCATAGATATTTACCTGCATTTAATTTTGGCACAGTTTTAGGTTTAAAAAGCTCTTTTTGTAGACCTGTTTAGGTCGATTGTAATAAATATTTTGAGATATTTGCACTATAAAAATAGCCCTCAAGACTGTATTAATGGTTGGTTGGTTGACAATCTATCTTTAGCTGATTTTGCTCCAGGAGAGACTCGCACTGTAATACCTCATTGTTTCTATAATCAAAGACTGCTTATGAGTTTTGGAGAATGGATTGTTCACTATCTTTAGCGGTTGAAGAGTGATTATGCAATTCTTGTGTTGTTGCATAACTCAATAAGTGCTTCTTACCTCTGTTTCCATTCATAAGTTACCATCTAAAACAGCAGAAAAAAAGGATTAGCTTCGAATTTGTTTAATTACACTCTATGCTCAATTTCTGTTGTTTCTTTATGTTTTCCTCGGTTTAGGCATAAATATGAATTTCGCATGGCTCATGTTCTCCCTAACCTTATCACGCATGACAGTTATCCAGGGATTCTTCATTGCCCCTAGATAGAGATCATTCTTCCCTCTGCTAAGCTGAGTGAGAGATTCTTAAGTGCCTCTCATTCCTTACTTTCCCTTCATCTTTAGTTTGAAAGTTGTTTTATGCGTAGCTATCCCCCTCCATATTCCTCTTGTGACCAAGAAAACGCTCTGGCAATCCTGACCCATGACTCCACGCCCAATGGTTTGAAACTTATCACTTAATGAATTGCCTCTCTGTCTAAAAGCATTTTCCTTCCATCCAAACACAAACAAGAAACCTGAACCCAACAACTAGCCTAAAGTCATCATCAATAAAGATAGATCATAAAGAGAGAGCCCTCTCTGACTGTAGGTGGGCTAGAACCTGCAGTCCAAATATTGGTTTGTGGTTACCTCAGCCGTATCCCTTCAGGAGCCAAGGGACAACCTGAGTGATAACAGGATGGAAATGTGGTATTACTATGCCTCCCTCAATGAATATGTAATAAGAGCTCAAATTGCATTGTGGGATAGGTTCTTGTAGCTCTTGGGACTCTCCCTTAGATTCCATTGGAGAATTTTTCCCCTCGTGTACTTGTGTTGTTGCTTCCTTGCCTTCCCTCTATCCTTGCTATCCTTCCTACTACTTTTTTTATGTTTCGTGTAATGATGAAAAAGTTTCTTGTGGGACTATCAGAGTTTCCTTGTAGAAGGATATTTCCTTTCTAAAATAGGGTCAAAGGTGCCTTGTGTTGCTTTTTTGATTCTGACCTGGTGACAGACCTCCTAACATATGTGATGAGAGAGTGTGGGGAAGCTTGTTTTGATGTTCCCTCTTCACATTTTATTTCTAGGGAAACTAGAATTTGTTGCTCTTTTGTTGAGTCCTCAATAATTATTGGAGTTCTGGTGGGTGTTTATGGTTTCCCTTATTTGATCCTAGTGCTCCTCCTTGTTTTGAAATAGAGGGGAGGTTTCCTCTGTCTCTTCCCTTTTCACTTGACAGGTGTGCTTAGGCCAGTCAGGAAAGCAGCTGCCTCCCTCTGAGTTGGTTCAGAAGACAACCTTGGAGATTCTTCCCTTTCCTTGGTGTGTTCCTAAGGGCTTGATTCCTCCTTCTATTCTTTCTCTTCACCTTTCTCATCTTCTTCCTCTTCAGGTTCCTCTTATTCCTATTTAGGTTCTTCTTCTTCCTCTCTAGGTTCTTATTCTCCCTCCTCTTTAGGTTCTTCTTCTTCCTCTTCAGGTTCTTCTTCTCCCTCCTGTCACGCGGAATGAGTCGTGGTTGCAGACAAGATCGACCTTCCTAGTATCTAAAGATATCTAGTGACAAGCTAGCCAATCAAAAACTATATTTCTCTAAATATGCAATTAAAACAACGGAAAACAAGTGTTTTAGGCCTACCTTGGGTCCAATGCAAGTTTTTGGAAGCCTCTCTCCCTCGCTCCAAATGAGCTTCCTTGAAGTGTAATTCTGCAAACACAAACAAGCAAACAAATTAAATAGCACCTGAAAAGCAAATATCATAAAGCATATTCATCATTATGATCAAAGAGATTATGAAACAAACCACATAAGACAATTTGTTGAGAAAAATGAATCTGATTGTATTAATTCAAATAAAGAAGAACTTTACAACCTGTGCCTTGATGCTGTACAAGCTCCTCCCAGGGTCCGACAAGAAGTCTCCTCTACTTTGACAAGTTTCACTCACTTCCCAATGAAACCAAAAGGTATGTGATCTCTCCTCTCAAGTTTAACTAGGAAGTCCCAATTCCATCACCATTTACCCTAAAACATGTTCAACTTCTACCCTCTCCAACAACTGACCCAATGCCTTAATTTATAGTGCAATGGAGGGAAGTTACTAGGTCCTCCTTTAAAGGGATAAAGCCCTCCTTCAAAGGGATAGCTCCTCCTATCAAGGGATTAGCTCCTTCTC
>APFE031281666.1:0-10420 GCA_000404065.3 Pinus taeda | reverse complement strand
TATAGCTTCATAATTAACTCTCGACTGCTGATTAATTAATAACTATTGGTTATTAAAGAATATAGCTTCCTTATGCTTTCATTTACATTTTTATCGCTGGTGCGGTGTGTGGATATTTCTGCTTTCATTTTCATTGTACGAAGGCATTGCTAAAACAATTAAAATAGAAATAACTAATTTAAAAAGTTGAATGGTTGAAGAGTGTGCATTAGCAATGAAAAGGGGCATAGAGTCAAGAATGTGTAGAGCTTTTCTTGTGTAAAGCTTTCTGAACATGGAAAACTCCGCACAAGAAAAGATTTGCACAAGTGATAGTTTGTCACCACTTAGTTTCGAAAACCTCTGCACAAGCAAAGCTCCACACACAAGGTAGTTTGTCACCACTTAGTTTCTTTCTCAAGAATCTAAGGGTGATATTAATTATTTTCAATGGGGGTTTTCTTCAGTTTTGTTGTATTTCTTTTGATTCTATAGTAGTGCTTTGTAATTTCTCAGAATTCTTCTCGTGAGGGACCATGTAGTGGAAATATGGCTACTGCAAGTGTGAATGAATGAAGTTGTAGGAGATAATGATCCAAAAAGTGTTGAAAATAGCAACAAGAAGCATCAAGAAAAATCCTAGTTTAATTTGTCCTTGAATTAAATTAGGAATTAAATTGTATTCTATTCTCATAACAACTTGTAAAAATTAACTAAGTTAAGTTGACTTAGTTGGCTTAGTAAATTTGAGTTGGAAGTTTATCTAGAGTCATCCTTAAAATTTTAGGGGCCTAGGTTGAGTTCTTATTGAGTTGTAATTATTTAATTCATTTTAACTGAGTTAAATTCGATAAAACTAGTTCTAACGGTTGGAGGAACTAGTGAGTGGTCAAGCGAATTAAATTGGATTTAATTCAAATACAATGATCCATCAAATAATTGATAAATCACTCAAAATAACTCATGCTTGTCAATTCTGAGAAAGACCCAATTGAGGTTAGAGTTCAGGGATAGTGTACTATCAGTTGTATAAATTTTCGAGTTGTACAGATGGTGCATGAAATTATTAGAATGCATATGATGGATTGCAAAATTGTGGTGAGGGATTTTCCCAATTAAATATGGGCTAATTCCCTTAGGGATTGAGTAAGGAAGTAGGGGCTTGGTAGGCAACAAAATTGGCTAAGTGTTGGCTTGAGTTGGTTTTTGAAGCAAAGAGATAGATTGTACTTGTGCATGAATTATTCGAGTTGAACAAGCATTATATTTTCTTCTCAGATCTTCTGGTCAATGCAATATAGATAGTCGGGGTTATGAGCAGTTGATTTCCCCAAAAAAATATTATGTTATATGTGATTGAAATTCTTCCTTTTCTTCTTATTGTTTTCATCGATCAATTTTGTTTTCTGTTGATGGGTAGAGTAGATTCATGTATTTTATTTTAGCATATCACATAAGCAGTTTGACTCTACAGAGAAAATCTACATGGTAGCAGAGAAAGAATTTTTTGGGCAGTAAGTTTGTAGAGTAGATCTGAAAATTTATGTACTATATTTTCAAAAAAGTAGCAGATCTGGATTCCTTGTAAAACAATACACAAATAAAATAAAAAATGATCGAATCAGAGTTCGAATGAGGGAGATATCGCCGATTTAAAATCAACTCTTTTTCTAGAAAATTTTGTGATGGCGAGACAATAACAACACAAATTTGAGTTTCTAGAGTGCCCAAATGATGTGATATTTAGAAAACGAAAGGTTTTCCTTAGACACATCGCCAGGAGATAGATGGAACAGATCGATATGTGAGTCAAGGACCCATATTCTCTTGAGGTCGAAGATGCATGCAAAGTTTTGAGGAGCAAAGGCAAAGGTTAGAGACTTACCGTGTAAATTCCTACATGGTAAATTCCTAAATTGGTTTGTGCTACTCAGGATGCAATAGGTGCTCTTGCAAGTGATCCTACAGATCATTGTCATACACGTTCTCAGTTTGATAGAGCCTCTTCTTTACTGGCTCAAGCTTCAGTGTATTATGATCTTGACACCTTTGTAGAAGCTTCAGGCCATACAGATTGGGACATGGCTATGAATGAAGAATATCATTCACTATTGGAAAATGATACATGGGACCTTCTTCCTCTTCCAAAGGGACGAAAACTTGTTAGATGCAAATGGGTTTACTGAACCAAGTTTGGACTAGATGGAAAAGTTGATAAACATAAAGCTTGTCATGTTGCTAAGGGTTTTTCACAAGTTGAAGGCATTGGCTATACTGAAACCTTCTCCCTTGTTTCCAAAATGAACTCTATCTACCTTGTTCTTTCCCTTGCTGCCTCTTTCAAATGGGAATTCCATTAGATAGATGTTAAATATGCCTTCTTGCATGGGGACTTGCATGAAAAAATCTATATGGAACAACCTCCTGGCTTTATAAAAACATACTCCAGCCTTGTATGTCAGCTTAAGAAATCCATTTATGGTCTCAAGCAAGCCCCTTAGGCTTGGTATGCCAAAATGGATAGCTTTCTTTTAGATACTGGCTTTTCTAGGTGTCATTATGATAATATTGTCTACACCAAGAAAACGGGTAAGTCTCTTATCATTCTTATTATTTATGTTGATGATCTTATCCTTACTGGTAGTGATCCCAACCTTATCAGCCATGTGAAGTCTAGCCTTAAAAAGTAGTTTGAAATGACAAACTTAGGACACTTGCACTATTTTCTTGGACTTCAAGTCTTGCAATCTAAAGAAGGTATTTCCCTTTCCCATTCCAAGTATGCCTATGATCTTCTACATCACTTTAACATGGAAGACTGTAAGCCACCCCCTTCTCTCTTTCAGTCTCGAGCCAAAATTTCAGTCACTTGTACTTCCCCTGAAGTTAATGCTACCTTATATTGTCATCTTGTTGAAAAACTTTTGTATTTGACCCATACCCATCGTGAGATTTCCTTTGTTGTTAGTCATATTGCTCGATTTATGCAAAACCCACATGAAAGTCATTGGAAAGAAGCTAAAAGAATACTTCGTTATGTTCATGGGATTCATTGTAGTGCAGAAGCATCTCCTATATTGGTTGGTTTCACTAATACTGATTGGGCTAGTGACCCTAATGATCGGAAGTCTACTGCAAGTTATGTCTTCACTCTTGGTTCTGGACCTATTACATGGGCTTGCAAGAAACAAAGTGAAATTTCTCTTTCTTCAGCAGAAGCAAAGTATCATGGCATCATAGAAGCTAGTAAAGACACCTTGTGGCTTCATCAGATCCTGTCAAAGTTTAGTTTTCAACAACAACATCTGACTACACTTTGGTGTGATAATCAAAGTTCCATTCAACTATGAAAAGATCTAGTCTAACATTAGCACAGTAAACACATTGAGCTACACATGCACTTCATCAGAAAGCTCATTCATGACCATGTTCTTGAAGGCAATATTGTTCAACCAATGACCAAGTTACAAACATACTTACAAAGGCTCTCACAGAGGCAGAGTTTATTGAAGTTCAATTTATGGTTGGAGTTCAGGAAATTGTCACTAAGGGAAAATAGGCTCAAATGCCTCCTTCCTTCTCCTATTATGTCATCTTTTTACATCCTTTAATCCTATCCCAAGTTGTTCTTAAGGGGAGATGTTAGGATATTCCAACACACAGGAAATAGTTAATTATAACTTGGTCTACTGTATAGTTAGGTAAAGTGTGTTTCTTTACTATGTACATTTTGTAACTTACAATCTGGTGGCCATGATATGTTCTAGACATGAAGTGATCTAACTGTTCATTCTCTCCTCGATATTACCAACACTTGATCTGTGGCTTAACACTTGATTGGTCCATTATCTCTATTTAAAGAGCATGGAGGCTAATTTGTAAGGTGATCGTTCATGAGAGAAGCTTATGTACATTTCTTTATTTTACATTAATAAATTGCCTAAGTGGTTGTGTTGGCTCAGGCAGTGGATTGTTTCCCTCTTTGAGGGTTTTAACCACATCAAGAACACTGGTGTACCAATATGTGATATGTTTGTGATTGGTGTCCTTTCGTATTCTATCTAAGGAACTTACCTTGTAAATTCCTACAACTTGGTGGTTGAGAGGGAGCATGAATTACCTTTCAACATGCAGCATTAGAAAGTTATGGAGCAACCAAAAATGGAGAATCAGTTAGGATGAAGAGTGGAGACATCCACTCAAGCAGAGACCTCTAGTAGCGGGAAATTTCGAGCCAAGTGGATAGAGAAAGCACATGCAACCATACATCCAGGTGTGAGGTGGGGCAACGTGAAACCATAGTCCAAGAGTTTCAGAATTTGGGCAGGATCCATTGAGGTGTTTTTTTCCTCGTGGATCATTACCTTGCTACGAGGGCCCATAGTGTTCAGTAGTAGGAGGATCAGTGTTAGTTAGATACCAAGGAGTGTAGAGTAGTGTTGAAAATAGAGCATGATGCTTAGTAGCAGAGTCAACAACAACATAATTTTCCCATAGACAGTTGCAGACACAGTTGATTCAATTTATTTTATTTGGATGTTTTTTGTTACAGATGTTGTAGTAGTAACAACAACAGTGATACGTGTTGCATACAGAACATTCCAAAGGTACTAGATAGAGATAGACTTGAATTCCTTTCTTGTTGAGTGGGAGTGTTGAAAATAGCAAAAAGAAGAATCAAGAAAATCTTAATTTAATTTGTCCTTGAATTAAATTGTAGTTCTATTCTCGTAGCAACTTGAAACAGTTAACTTAGTTAAGTTGACTTAGTTTGCTCAATAAATTCAAGTTGGAAGTCTATCCAGAGTCATGTAGAGTGATCCCTAAAATTTTAGGGGCTTAGGTTGAGTTCTTATTGGGTTGCAATTATTTAATTCAGTTTAACTGAGTTAAATTCAGTTGAACTAGTTATAATTGTTGGAGGAACTAGTGAGTGATCAAGTGAATTAAATTGGATTTAATTCACATGTAGTGATCAACCGGATAACTTATAAAATCACTCAAAATAACTCATGCATGTCAGTTCTGAGAAAGACCCAGTTGAGATTAGAGTTCAGGGATAGTGTACTATTAGTTGTATAATTTTGTGAGTTGTACAAATGGTGCATGCAATCAATAGAAGGACGATGATGGATTACGTAGTTGTGGTGAGGGATTTTCCCAATTAAATATGGGATAATTCCCTAAGGGATTGTGCAAGGAAGTAGGGGCTTGACATGAAGCAGAATTGGTTAAGTGTTGGCTTGAGCTGGTTTGTGAAGCAGAGAGATAAATTGTACTTGTGCAGAATTGTTTGAGTTGAACAAGAATTCTATTTTCTTCTCAACTATTTTGGTTAATGCAATATAGATAGTCAAGGTTTTGAGTAGTTTCTTTCGCTAGAAAAATATTATGTTATGTGTGATTGGAATTCTTCCTTTTCTTCTTAGTGTTTTCATCGATCAATTTTTTTTTTGTATGGATGAGTAGAGTAGATTCATGTCTTTTGTTTTAGCATATCACAAAAGCAGTTTGAATCTACATTAAAAATCTACAGAAACTTGTCCATGTAGAATAATTATCAAAAGCAGAAAGCATTAATGCGAGAGAATTAATAGCTATAATTAAATGCACAATAGTTTATTAATAGTCAAGTTAATAATAGTTAAATTTAATAGCTATTGTAGAGCAAAGTTTAACATATTAGTTATTAACTATTAATAAAATAAATTAATTAATAGCTATAGTATTATCATAGTTTTCCTTGTAAAATAATTATCAAAAGAAAGCTTTAATATCAAATAATTAATATCTATAATTGAATGCACAATAGTATATTAATAGTCAAGTTAATAATAGTCAAATGCAAAAACCTATTGCAGTGCAGAGTTTAACTCATTAATTATTAACTTTTAATAAAAATGGTTTAATCTCTATATTATTATAGGTAGTAGGTTTCCTTGTAATAGCTATAGTATTATAAAAATGTAATAGTTTGAGGAAACTATTGTTGTTATTTAATTATTACAATTATTAATTAATTTAATAAAAATATGTGTTTTCGTTGTGCGGAAGTATGAACACTTTTATTAATAATAATATTTGTGTTTTCATTGTGCAAATTTGTTCAATAATAATATTTGTGTTTTTGTTGTACGAAAGAGTGAACATTTTTGTTTAACAATAATATTTGTGTTTTCGTTGTGTGGAAGTGTGAGTGTAACTTAATAATAATAATAATAATAATAATAATATATAATATAAATAGCTATAGTATATAATAGTTGTCCATATAAAATGATTATCAAAAGAAAGAATTAATGTGGGAGAATTAATAGTTATAATTAAAAGCACAATAGGCTATTAAATAGTCCAGTTAATAATAGTTAAATGTAATAGTTTTTGCAGCGCGGAGTTTAACTCATTAACTATTAACTATTAATTGAAAATATTTAATCACTATAGTATTATAGATTAATATGTTTCCTTGTAATAGCTAGTATTATAAAAATGTAATAGTTTTAAGAAACTATTGTTATTATTTAACTATTACAATTATTAATAGCTATAGTTCATTTTGCTATGACTATTATGTTGCTATCATTTATAACTTCATAATTAACTTTGAACGACTAATTAATTAATAGTTATTAACTATTAAAGAATAGTGCTTCTTTATCCTTTCATTTATACTTTTATCGTTAATGTGTTGTGTGGATATTTCTGCTTTTGTTTTCATTATGCAGAGGCACCGTTAAAACCGTTGAAATCCAAATACCCAATTTAAAAAGTTGAATGGAGGAAGAGTGTGTGTTACCATTGAAAAGGCGTAGAGTCAACATTAGTGTGGAGCTTTGCGTGTGCAGGGATTTTTGGACATGGAAAGCTCCACACAAGAGGTAGTTTGTTACCACTTAGTTTCGAAAAGCTTTGCACAAGGAAAGCTCCACACAAGAGGTAGTTTGTCACCACTTAGGTTCTTGCTCAAGAACCTGAGGGTGATAGTAACTATTTTCAATGGAAGTTTTCTTGAGTTTTGTTGTCTTTCTTCTAATTCCACAGTAATCGTTTGCATTTCTCAAAATTATTCTTGTGAGGGACCATATAGCAGAAATATGGTTACTGTGGGTGTGAATGAATGAATTTGTAGGAGATAACGATCCAGAAAGTTGTCCATGTAAAATAATGATCAAAAGTAGAAAGCATTAATGCAAGAGAAGTTAGGTCCCTATAATACTAGTGTATCCCCCATATTTTTATTGTTATAGTATCCCATATTGTTAGTGTTGTTCCCATGTATCCCCCATGTTGTTATTGTTGTGCCCCATAGAATCCCACTATTTTTATTATTGTGCCCTTACATTATTATTGTTATGTAGGATTTGATTATATTGTGACCCCTTAATCTCATATATATACCAAGGAGGTCCTATCATTTGGAACATCCAAGAATTGTTCATTTATGTTATTTAAATGAGGTTTCCCCCTTGAATAACTTATTTTTCAAGTCATTGATCTATCTTTCCTTTTGTTTTATGAGTTTCTTGCATAACATTTGGTATCAGAGCTTTGGATTATAGGGTTTCGCTTCTTCAAACAAGTCATCTTGGAATTTTATCAATAATTTTTTTTTTTTATGTGATGCTTTAGAAGTTGAAATTGCAACCACGTGGAGCTGACATATTGGTTAACTTCTTGTATGAATTTCAGAACTTGGTTCACTATATTTTTGGAGATATGATCAAAGGAAGTTAGGATTTTTGCAGGCTCCAAAATTCCATCTCAAACAAGTGACCCAAGGAAAATCATCATAACTTTTCTTCTAGTATTGAATTTGAATTTTGTAAAAAGATACTAAAATGTTATGGATTATAGATTTTCATGTGTCATTTTTAGGGTCAAAACAGTGACATGTGGCACTCCATATAAGTTCACTCTACTAAACCAGTCCATAATCAGGTCATCGTGGGAGATTTGAAAAAACTTTATATTGAAGAATCCAATATTGGTATGACTTGTGGTGTTGAAAACAAGACTCATAGTGCTACAACAATACCTAATTTTAGACCTTGGAGATCCAAAATTATAAAGATACAACAGTTTCAATATCGATATCCTAAAAAGCAAGAAAAATGTGTGTATTTTTTAAAATTTTGCATAACTTTAGTTTGAAAAATCAGTTTGAAGTGATTCAAAGGGCATACTGAAGCATATATATCATTATTTTATTCCAAAATTCCTCAAAAAAAAAATGGACACACCTAGTAAGCAACCATAAATATCTACTATGATGCATGAAGAAGAGGAAGAAATGCAACATGATATGTTAAAATTATGAGACCAAGTGCAACAAATTTCACTCTCTCAAAGAGTAACAAAAAATGAACTAGAAGCTAAGATGGATTATTTAGAAGAAAAAATAAAAGGCAACATGTAAGGTTTGAAGGATGGATTAAAATAAGGCATGGAAGGTTTGAAGGAAGGTTTGACAAAATTGCTAGAAGAAATGATTCACAATGGAGAAAATTTATTCCCTGAAACTCATGATGAGAACAGAAGGAATGCTAATAATTATTTTAAAGACTCTAACTTTGGATTGAAGACCAACCACATTCCAAAGATCAGTATGAGGAAAATTGCTGGTAAGGATCTGGTAACATGGATACTCCAGATGGAGTAATATTTTGATCTACATGATGTGCAACACACACAAAAGGTACACATTACATATTTATATTTAGAAACCAATCATTTTTTATGGTATCAATGGATTTTTTTCCTGTAAATCACTTGTTACTTGGTCAATTTTTACAGAAGAAATGATAGCACATAATGAGGATACAAAGAGAAACACCTTCTTTACTCAACTGATAAATAAAAAAAAAGGGTTCAACGAAGAGCACATTGAGGACTTCCAAAAATTGAATATCAGGGTAACTAATATTTCAGAGGAGCATATGATTGATGTCTTCATAGGGACTTTAAAGGATAACATCCAACATGAGGTTCACCTTTGGGAACTTGATTCATTGGAGAAGGTATTTAGGGTGACAAGAAAAGTTAGAAGAAAAATTATGGAAATAAGGAAATCTTGTTAGGATATTCCGACACATAGGAAATAGTTAAGTATAGCTTGGTCTAGTATAGAGTTAGGTAAAGTGTGTTTCTTTACTATGTACTTTTGTAACTTACAATTCGACGGTCACGATATGTAGTGATCTGACGGTTCATTCTCTCCTTGGTATTACCGACACTTAATCCGTGGCTTAACACCCAATTGGTCCATGATCTCTATTTAAAGAGCATGGAGGGTCATTTGTAGGTTAACTGTTCATGAGAGAAGCTTATGTAAAATTTCATTCTTTTATTAATAAATTGCCTGAAGTGGCCGCGTTGGCTCAGGCGTGGACTGTTTCCCTCTTTGAGGGTTTTGACCACGTCAAGAATTACTGGGTCTGTCTGTGATTTTGTTTGTGAGCGGTTGTCATTTGGTTTCTACCTGAGAACTTACCCCCTGTAAATTCCTACATGGTATCAGAGCTATTTGAGGGCCGTGTCCTTGGTGATGCAAGTCTGAAGCCGGTAGAACGCTCCGACTGCCATTTCCTAGATCTGTTGTTTTTTTGACTGCTTTCGGGCCGAAAGGGACTGCTCTGTTGTGTTAGGAGCATCTGTTCCAGTGAGGAACCCTTCGTTTCATGCGAAAAGGTTTCTGGTAGCCCCTAGCTACGTCATTTTTAAGATTGGAGGTATACAATGTTTATTGCAGTTTCTAGTTATTTTTCTCTCTGTTTATTATTTCGGTTTATTTAGCTTCCTTTTTATTACCAGATCTATACCTTTCATTTCTGCGTATGCTCTTTGCCCTACGACTCTGTGCGATCTGGGCAAATCAGAAACAGAGAGGAAGGATTTTTCTTATGCGTATGCTCTTTTTTGCTGCGCCTTAGTGTGATCTCGGAAAATCAGAAACATCGAGGAAAATATTTAGTTTCCGGGTAAAGCTAACTCCAAGCCATAAGGTTTGTTTTTTTTGTATTTCCATGTTGGGTTTTGTGTTTTTTGTTTTGTAGGGAAAGAAAGAGCTTTCTCAAGCAAGCACGCAACCCAAAGCTTCAGTGACCAAAAAAACAACCCCCGCCCCCTCTCTCTCAAACTTTTAGTTTAGCTCACTTGGTTCAAAGCTAATTTATGAGAGTAGAAGTCTTGAGTTCAAGTCTCCTCTTTGTTGGAAAGAGGGCGTTTTTTTTCATTTCCACACATTCCCGCACTTCGTCGGCGCCTTCATCAACTTTTCTTCAACAAGCCATAACTTCTTCATCCAGAAGTCGTTTTCATAACCGTTTTTTTTGAACCAGCCTAATTTTTCGAGATATTTCCATTGGAACACTTAGTTTCAACATATATAGCTTCAGTTTCTATTAAAATGGAAATTCCATGCCAAGTTATTCTTGACAGCACC
>APFE031281647.1:0-14400 GCA_000404065.3 Pinus taeda | reverse complement strand
CTCGAATGAACCTGATTCACAATAAATTCAACCTTTTTCTTATGAAGAAGGGATAAGAGTGATTTTGAGAATTGTATGCAAATGTTGAGCCAGAGAGGCAGTTGTTGTTTTCAGTGTATCTTGGTCATCTAGAGGCGTTATTGGGAACCGAGATAGGCGTTGGAAAGCTAGGAGAGAGAGCTTCTGTTAGCAGAGACCAGAAGTGCCTATGTCCACATTCAGTTTGGTGTTTTTTTTGTGTAAAAGACCTCTTTCTATCAATCCTAATAAAGCAGACACCCATCTTGAAAGTGAACCCGGAGATGTAGTCCATCAGGGATGAACTATGTAATCAATGTTTGTTTTCTTCTATCTCTGTTTTTGCTGTAAATTAATGCTTAATTACGTTTCTTAAGTTCTCGATTAAGTCTTAAATCAACTTATTTCCTTCAATCTTCCACATTCAACATATAAGGTTAATGATCAATTCAATGTTGCTAAGTAATCAATTCTACTTCAGTTTAGTTTATGATTAATATTAGATCATACAATTTAGTATCAAAGCAGGTTGTGTTTTGTATAAATTTTTTTAGTGAATGTTAACGAGGTTTAAGTCGCGGCCTAGAGAAGGAACACTTGAGGAGTTTGATCCAGAGATTAGAAAGAGAAAAATCGCTAATAAATCGACAATGACAAGATCTGATGTAGGTGAAACTCCTGAAGAGAAGATGAGCGAGGACAATTTCAGAAAGTGTTTTTGAGCATGCAGCAGATGTTGGGAGAACTCTACAAAGATAAAAAGGTGAGAGATGCAACTTCTTCTTCAAAGACATCGAAGAAGGACAAGGGAAAAGGAAAAGCTGATAAACCTCGTTCTCCTCCATCATCTCCATCATCATCATCATCATCTTCTTCTTCCAGTTCAAATTCTGAAATAGAAAAGAAACTGAAGAAATCATCTCTTTTGAAACTTGATGTAAAATTTGAGCTACCTATTTATGATGGCGAAATGAATCCTGAAAAGTTAGATAATTGGATTAAGCAACTAGAAGTGTATTGTCATATTAAGAACATTTCTGATGATAAAACGAAAATTCAGTTAGCTACACTTAGAATGGGGGGAACAACTTTAATCTAGTGAAAAAGTAAAACTCAAATAGATGTAAAGAGGAAAGGTAAAGTCATCTCTTCATGGTCTAAGATTTTAAAAGCTCTCAAAAAATAATTCTATCCTTTGGGACACATGCAGCAAGTTGTTATTGATTGGTAGCATTTGAGGCAAGGTAAAGGGCAGAATGTTTAGGAGTTTACTTAGGAGTTTAGGAAGAAACCATTGGTTCTTGGTATTCCATTGGATACATGTGAAACTTTATTAAATTACATTGGCAGTTTACATTCATATTTACAACATACATTATTGATGTTTAATCTTGATGACTTTGATGAAGTGTGTGTTCAAGCCATACATATTGAATCAGGTGGTAGACCTTTCAAGTTTTCACCGAAAAAATCCAAGCAGTTGGAAATCAAGGATTCCAAAGACAACAAGAGGAAGAGCAATTTGAAGGGAAAGAGATCAACGACCGCTCAGAAGGAAATCAAAGGACCTAATTGTACTCATTGCCAGAGGATCATACATGATGAATCCAAATGTTGGAAACTTCACCCAGAACTCAAACCAAAGAATTTCCAAAAGAAGAAAGGTGAAATGAAGGCTAATGCAGAAATCCAACAAGATCTAGGCTCTGAATCAAGTGATGAAGGTAAAATAACCGCAATAGTTTCGATAGGTAAAACTTTTGACACTGGTTCAAGCTCTAGTACTTTTGTACCTTCTTCAAACATAAATCATTTGAATGAGGATAAAAGGGTTGAATTATTTCATATAAGGATAACTTCTAAGCACAAGAAAATAGATATATATTTGACAGTGGATCACAGGAAAATCTAATATCTAAATATTTAGTTAAGAGATTGGGTTTGGAGACACAAAATCATCCAAGACCATACCCACTAGGTTGGCTAAATAAAGAGACTCAGATTAATGTCACAAAGAAGTGTCGGTTAAAATTTTCCATAACAACTAATTACATTGATGAAGTGGATTTAGATGTGATTCCAGCAAACATATGTGGAGTAGTGCTAGGAAGTCCTTATCTCTATGATCATGATGCAATGTTTCATGGGAAAGAGCATAGATATCACCTTAAGAAAGATGGGATTGAATATATTGTTAGGGCACATAAACTCAAATCACACTTGGATTTAGTTTTAGTTAATCAGATGAAACGATTAATAAGTTCAAGTAAGAAATATGTACTCATGGTTGTAAAAGAACAACATAAGGATCTACAGGATGCTTTTTCAGGTTATGAGTCTCAGTTTAAAGATAGTTTGGTTAAAGTAGTAGAATCTTTTCCAAGTATATTTAAAGAACCAAAACATCTTCCTCCTAAGCGAGAAAAACAACATGAGATACAATTGATGTCTGATGCCCCTCTTCCTAATATCAGAATATATCACATGCTAATTATAGAGAACGAAGAAATAAAGAAACAAATCCAAGAATTCATTGAAAAAGGCTTTATTCGAACCAGTTCATCTCCATGTGTCTCACCCATAATTTTGGTTCCTAAGAAAGATGAGACATGGAGAATGTGTGTCGACTTTAGGGCCTTAAACAAAATTACAATAAAAAACATGCATCCTTTTCCCAGGATAGATGATTTACTTGATCAAGTGAAAAATTCTGTTTATTTCACTAAGTTAGATTTAAGAAGTGGGAATCATCAAATTTGCATTGCATAAAATGACATCTGGAAAACTGCATTCAAAACTAGGCAGGGACTATTTGAATGGTTAGTAATGCCTTTTGGTTTGTGTAATTCTCCAACAACTTTCATGCATGTTATGAATGATGTATTCTTCCCATACATTGATAAATTTGTCATAATCTACTGAGATGATATTTT
Source organism: Pinus taeda (assembly GCA_000404065.3). Taxonomy (NCBI): domain Eukaryota; kingdom Viridiplantae; phylum Streptophyta; class Pinopsida; order Pinales; family Pinaceae; genus Pinus; species Pinus taeda. Next base: position 11,449 of record APFE031281647.1, on the reverse strand, counting down.
AATTTTCAGTTCAAGTATGGAAGAGCACATTAAGCATGTTAAGCAGGTGTTTGAAGCATTGTACGGGGAAAAATTGTACCTTAAAATTTCCAAATGTGAGTTTGGGAAAACTTCATTGAATTATCTTGGCTACATAGTTGGAGTTGGAAGTTTGAAAATGGATCCAACTAAAATTGATGTGATTGTTAAGTGGCCAAGACCACAGAATGTGACTGAAGTTGGAAGTTTTATAGGTCCAATTCAGTATTGGAGGAAATTTATTGCTCAGTTTTCTTTGATTGAATTACCATTAAATGCTTTAACAGGTTTTGAAGTTCCCTTTCAGTGGGGAGGAAAACAACAAAAATATTTTGATACACTTAAGAAAAAAATTGACACAACACTAATCTTAGCTTTACTAGATCTTCAACAACCATTCAAAATTGAAACAGATGCTAGTGGTTATGCAATGGGGGCAGTCTTACTTTAAAAAGAGAAACCAATTTGTTTTCATTCTGAAACCTTTTCTAAGGCAGTAATGAATTATCTGACATATGATAAAGAACTATTTTCTTTGGTTGAAAGTGTTAAGAAAAGGAAACATTATTTAATGGGTAAGGAAATAGTGATTCACACAAATCATCAGCCGCTTCAATACCTTCAGTCTCAAACTAAGTTGTAACAATATCATCATTACATATGGATGGGATTTCTTCAGCAATTTTACTTAGTAATTAAGTACAAGAAATGTGTCACAAACAAAGTAGTTGATATGTTGTATAGACCATCTTTGAAAGCTTCAGTAGTGTTGCAGAATAGTTCGTTAAAACATGAAATTTATATAGAACAATATAGTACAGATGTTGATTTCAAAGATATTTATGAATCACTAACTCATGGTTCTCAGGTGGAAGAAGTCAATTATCATATTCATGACAGGTTGTTATATCATCTGGGTAAGTTGTGCATACCACAGACAGAAAGAGCGCGTTTTATTCGGGAAGCACATTCTTCTTGCATTTCAGGACATTTTGGAGAAAGCAAAACATTGGCACAAATTCAAAGGTATTGTTACTGGCCTTGCATGTATGAAACAATTCTTAAGTACATTAAAGGATGTGTGATGTGTTCGACCAACAAGCCAAGCAATCGAAAGATCAGTTTCTACATGCCACTTCCAGTTCCTTGGAAACCATGGGACAACATTTCCATGGATTTTGTTGGAGGACTTCCTATGTCCAGGAGAGGGCATGATTACATGTATGTTGTGGTTGACAGATTCAGCAAGATGTGCATTCTTGTTCTGTGCCAAAAGCGAGTGACTGCTAAACAGATTGCAAAAATGTTCTTCGAACAGGTATGGGTTCATTTTGGGTTACCTACTTCCATTATTTCTAATTGAGACACTCATTTTGAAGAGAGTTTTGCTCCACTTTGTGGGGACTCATGAACACAAAAATGAAGAAAAGCACAACTTTTCATCCATAGAACAATGGATAGACATAACTGTTGAACAGGACAATCATACATATTCTCTAAGGTTACTGCAGTAAACATCCTAAGTTGTCGGATGAATCTTTACCTTATGTGCAGCATGCTTACAATCGAGCCTTACATTCTTTGACTAATCGATTGCCATTCAAAACATGTTTTGGGTATCTACCAAATTCACCCATGGTTTTCATGTTCGGTGAAGAGGATGAAGTGGGTGAACATGATGATGCAAAAAAAGAAGTTAATTTCATTCAATGGATTCAATAGATACATGAAGAAATGTAGGATTAGTTAGAGAAGAGTCAGGCCAAGTACAAAATGTGCCATGACAAACATTGAGTCAATCATCATTTTCAGGTCGGCAAATAGGTATGGTTGTATATCAGTAAAAATAGGTTGAAAGGAGAATGTAAGAAACTAAAACCTATAAGGTATGACCCTATCAAGATTGTTGCTAAGATTGGAAATAATTCATTTCGATTAGATTTACCTCCATACATGCATATTTACTCATTTGTAAATGTAGAAAATATGAAGTTGTATGAACCTCCAATGATCACGGATCCCGAGGAATATACACATATTCCTACTATTGATGATTTGGCACCTGAGTATATGAATGAGTTGCAAGAAATACCATCTTGGACAAGAAGGTTCGATCTTCAAGGCATGGAGATGTTGAATATCTTCAAATGGGACTCAAGGGCATGAATCCGAGCAAGGCAAGGTGGATGGAGATCGGAAGAGTGAGGGAACTGTACCCTCACCTAATATCTGCTTAAATCAAACTTTTGTGGTCCAAAAGATTTCAAGTGGAGAGGATTGATCCAAGAGGATCTTGTTAGTCCAATGTATCCAAAGAGTTCATTTCATCTTCAGCTTTGTCAACTCGCCAGTATGGTCTTCAGTTTTATTCATGGTGGATGGATGTGGTCCAAATTGTTGATATGGGGTGACAATGTCAATTGTAAGGGTTTTTTTACTAAGGTGATGTAAAGGTTTAAAAACCTAAATCTAAGGTTAAATCCTAAAAACCTAAGCTAAAGGTCTAAAACCTAAGTGATAGCACTAAAACCTAGCATATGTCTTAAACCTATGTAAAAAAAAACAAAACCTAATGTAATGAACCTATGGTACAAAACCTATGTTCTAAACCCTCTCGGAATATATGTTATATTTAAACATATGTAGTTAACCACAATGCTCCTTAATCGCATGGGGACCATGACATATGAGCAGTTGGAAGCCACAGTCTTATGACTACAGCATTAACTGCAACGCTACTTAACCGCGTGGGGACCATGACATATGAGCAGTTTGAGAAATAGTTCAGAGTTGATCGCAACCACTGGGGGTAAGCCACCAGCTGAAGATGCAACTGTCGGAGGTATGCGTAGTCACATGTACCGTCACCACCACAAACCAAAGCCGCCAGGGACAAGCCACTTTGGTGGCAGCCTGCGGTTAGACTACGACAGTCACATGCTGGCAGTCCAACATCTCCGCACAGTTTCCTGACTATAAGTGGGTTCGAAGATAACCCAAAGTATGTTTATGGGTTTTTGTTGTAGATATGCTATATTTAATATACCCACCATGTGACTAGGTCCTTAACTGTCACAATGTAGCAGTATCCCCTTCAGCTGGTATGTTGGATTCTCCTGTAAGCAGCTTGCAGAAACCTTGCCCTCTAACAATTTTGGATGGTTTTATTTTGATATCGTATTCCTGCAGAGCTGTTACCTAATTTTCTCTCCTTTCTCCTAATTCTTTCTGCAATAGTAATTGCCTCACTTTTGGGAATGGGACTATTACTTTCATGTGTGTTTTTAAGAGAAAAGATATGAAATGATTTACATATTTATATATAGCAAATGTTTGTTTTTCTACATCTAAATAATTCAATTCAGCACCCTGAAAATTTGAGCCAAAAAATGAGATGGGTGTTTCAATTTTCTGATCATTAATTTGTGTCAAAACAACAACATAAGACATTGAAGAAGCAATGGTATATAATATTAAATGATTGGAGAAATTTAGAGTATTTAAATATGGAGCATTGATAATTGACTCTTTGATAAAATCGAATGCTTGCTTTCCATGTTGGCCCCATTTAAAAACTACATTTTCTTAATCATTTTTTGTAACACTAGAATAATCTGTGAGAAATCAGGGACAAACCTCTTGACAAAATTGATTTGTCCAAAAAATGATTGCATGCCTTTTTTGTTATGTGGTTGAGAAATTTCTGAAATTTCTTTAATTCTCGCAGGGTCAATGTAAATTCCATTTTTTGAAATGAATCCTAAAAGTTTCTACAATGTTCTCCCGATCGGGATGCAGGATGTTGTCATAGGAGATAGGCTGGGATGTGATATGGGTTGTACAAAGGTCATAACAACCACCATCCCTCACATGCTCAAGGTAGGGGGTGCAGTGTCCTTTGATATGAATGTATGGGTGGTGGGTTGGCAAGGTGCAAGAGGAAGGAATAAGGAAGGGTCGCGGAGAAGGTTAAGGCATTCGACGTGCAGGGTAAGAGAGAGAAGCTGTGGATATGAGAGGTGACTTAGAGCTGGGGAGGGGCAAAGGCAAGCAAGGAACCTTAGCTGTAGACAAGAAACAATTTCTCGGTATGTAATTTGGTCTTGCTCCTGTATCCACTCCATGATTTGGTTGGGCTCCTCTATCAATTCCATGGTCTGGTTGGGGTTCTGCTGGGGGGAAGGGAGGGACAAGAGGCCGTCTCATTGGGGAGTAGCTCTATATGGGAGGAACTGGGGGAGGAAAGGGAGTGTCATGGCCTGGTTCTGGTTTCTATTTTTATCCCATTCAAACGAGAATCTTGGCAGCAACATTGGCAATTGTGGGCTAAGAAGATACGTGAGCCTATCTCTAGTTGCTCAAACCAAGGGAATATGATATAATGGGTTTTCCATTCCTGGGGGGATGGGTGCTGAAGGGAGAGGCACAAAAGAGCTAAGGGTAGGGGGTAGGGATTTTAGCCATGGCAGTAGGACGTTGAGAAAACCTGGGAAACTGGGCACTTACATGGTATTGAGGGAAAAGCTAGGGATCCTGGGCACATTCTAGACAGAGGATTAAGCAAATCCATGGCTAGCATCTGCTGGTAGAGGGTGTTGACAGTGGGTATAAATGCAAGTGTCGTGCTAGGCTCCAGACGAGCCTGAGGGCTTGGTTCCAGATGCAACGGGATGACCGAAAATTGAACCATAGCAAGGGGGAGGGGTACTATGAGGAGCCTCGGGAGATGAATTAGAAACCCAATTCCCTTGGCCACCTGTGGGCTCTGGGATACCTTAAATCTTAGGTGGTGAAGTATGGAAGAGAGGCACTATATGAACAACAAAGATGGGATGATGTGCACGGTTTGACAGACCTAACTTCATTTCAATATCCACAAGGCATCACTGAACAGATTATGTCTCGAGTAGCAAGAGGACATGGTCAAGGTATGAGAGGTCGGGCCCACCAGGAAGACAAGGGGCCAAGCACGTCGAAAGCTCATATGGGTCATAAGCCTGGTGAGCATCTCATAGTAGAGGCAACAACGACATACCGAGATGAGACAGACGCGAGAATTCGAAAGATGATTGAAGACTGGGAAGCGGAGAATAAGAAGGAAAGTGAACCTGAGGAAGAGATTGACAATTGGAGGATGTTGTTCCCAGATCCAGGGAATACCCGTGGTAGAATTACTCAGTTTAAACACACCCTTTATTTGTATTTCTTAATGAAAAGTCTTCTTGGAAAAGTGATGGAACAAATCTCTGTGGGGATGGCGTAACAGTGCAGGGCCTGCCAAGCTATAAAATAGACATGGAAAAATCCTCTTTCAGTTGTACAAACAAGACATCAGGATGGATCGAATCGATTGCCACATCCCGTGCATCCTAGAGTTGTATGGAATGCCAGGAGAAACTGCTGAAGATCCTGCTCCTATAGCCTCTTCCTCCTATGAGCAGAAAGAACAGGAAGACTAGATTCCTCATGCTTAGTTTTTGTTTATGCACTTATCTCTTAAGTTTCTTGTTGCATATGCTAGTTTTTGCAGTTATGTAGTGTCTTGACATGAGATTGAGACTTATCTAGCTCGGCTAGAAAGACTGAAGCAATTTTGTTTTTGAATGGCGTATAATGCTAACCGGTGGCCAACAGACTTGATTTCCCTTCAAGGCAAGTTGAGGCCACCCAATCAATCTGTGTGGTGTAAATTTTCCTAATATATAATATAAAATGGATGGACCTGCCAAGATTAACAAACAAACAAAAAAAATCTACAATGTTCAAAAATATGTTTTAAGTCTTGTAAATGACTACTTATGTTCTTCGAATAAACAATAATATCATCTAGTTAAAAACCAAATATTTTATTTAACAAACCTTTGAAAGCTATGTCCATGGCTCGTTGGAAAGTGGCCCTTGCATTTATTAAACCAAATGGTATTTGTTGGTAAGCATAAGTTCCCCATTTGGTTCTGAAAGTAGTCTTTAGCATATCATCTAGGTGTATGATAATTTGATTATATCCAGAGAAACCATCAAGGAAAGACATAAGTTCGGAACGAGAAACTGATCGTAAAATCTGTTCCATAGTGGGTAGAGGAAAATTATCCTTTTTTTCTGGCCTTATTAAGACTCCTAAAATCTATACAAATGCAGATATCACCATTTTTCTTCCTAACAGGTACCAAGCTGGAAACCCATCTAGAATGCCTAACAGGAAAAAAAAAGTTAGCTTTAAGGAGTTTATTCAATTTTGTTTTGATTTGATTCTCTAAATTCAGGTGAATTTTCCTTAACTTTTATTGGACATGTTTCTCATTTGATAACATTGGGATTGTATATTGAATGATGGAAGTGTCAAATATTTTCAGATCTTCATAACTCCAAGAAAAGACATCCTCATATTTTTTAAACAAATGAATGAAGGATAATATTTCTTCAGATGGGAGACCAAGTCCTAAATTGATGTTCTGGGGTTTAAGATCTGTCCCAAGATTTATTAATTCAAATCTCAGAGTTGAACTCTGTAGTTTTGAATTAGTAACTCTTTTAAATCTATCTTTTAAATCATAGAGATCTTCAAGTTTTACTACAGATCTGGTTATGGGATTATCATCAATTTTCTATTTTAATTGATCATCGTGTTCATCCTCATCAATAATTTGGTCATCATATGATTTCTCTGAAGTTAAAAAGCTTAAAATGTCTTCATCATCATTAAATACCAGCCAATTGGTGATATTATTTGGAATGGACGGCCTAAAGATTAATTCTACAGAAAATATATCGGGACTATAATCTTCGGATGGGATCAATTTTGATGCAACGTTAGCAAGAAGGTCAGCGTTGGCATTCTGAACTCTATGAATAGCATAAATGTTAAATGCTAAAAAATGTGAAGTGAGAGACTAAACCAATGACTGAAAATGGTTCAAGTGCGTAGAGATACAATGCATCATGTTTTTTACTTGTTTTACTACAATTCCTAAATCTCCATAAACTTGCGAGTATTTAAAGTCAAGGCTAATTGCTTTATATATACCTTGCACTAATGCCTAATATTCTGCGATATTATTTATTCATTTGAATTCCAATTTGCAAGTCAGCATTGTCTTCACACCTTCAAGATTGATCAATATGCAACCTGCTCCTGCACCATTGCTTGATTTCGACCCATCAAAATACAATGTCCAAAATAAAGAATTAACTACTGGTTTTTCTATTATATTTACACATTTGGAAAAGTTTGTCTGTGAAAAAATTTCGATTTAAGAAGTTACATAACTAATAAAAAATGGTGACATTTGTGCTTTAATATTCTCAAAAAATGATTCAGTGGTGTAGTTTCCAAGAATGTTGTTATTGAATACTACTGCCTCATTTTCACCTTGAAATCTGTTACTGAATGTTTCATATGTTTCTATTGGTTTATTTTGATTTGATTTGGCTTTCCATTAAATGGGAGCCATAGGTGAGACCAATCAATAGGAAAATAACGATGTAATTTTTCTGACCAATCTCTACTAAGAATTAAATCGTAGAATTCTGGGATATCAACAACAAGTATATCAATTATTTGACACATTTCAGGATTCGAAGATAATCTAATAAGAACTGAATTCATTTCTCCTATGATTTTGAATTTTGTCCTATCGAGTTGCACAATTTGAACTAGAGTTTTCTAGGGTGACATGTTTAATTTCAGACAAATTGAATACATCATGATATTTGAAGAAGCCCTTGAATCTACCAAGCAATTATGCACATTTTTATTAAATATTTCAAAAGTCAAAAGAAAAGGAGGAGTATGTGAGTTAGACTTGTCACCAATCAGAATAGCATTAGAGGGATATAATAATGAATGAGCGAGAGTTTTACCCATTCCGTTAGAAGCTTTGGATACTACAGTGGTAGGAAGAGGAGAAGTAGGTATTGCGTTTAATTCTTTTAGTAAAACTTTTTGTTGTTGTTTGAGTTTAGTGAGTTCAAAAAGAGAAATGTTTGCTTTGTCTTCTTCATATCCTCAACTATATTGTAATCCATAGTATCTGAAACTACTAAATTTCTGGGTGAAGATGGAGAATTGGATGAAGGCGGAATTGGTTGGGGAGAAGTGGAAGTGGGTTTGTTAACAACATCTTTATCTTTAGCAGTAGAAGTTGAAGGTTTCTATTTTTTAGTAGGTTGTATAGGATTGAATGAACCTTTACTTGTTGTGTTAACAAGTAATGCTTCATATTCATTTTCACTATTAGAAATAGGAAGCATAAAATCCCACACTCCATTTAATTCAGCTACTTGTTCATCTTGGGATTCTTCAGTAGAAAATGTTGCTTCCTACTCATCCTCATCATCAATTTCTACATTAGAGATCGTGTTTGGAGGTTGTGAATTAGGCGGATGATTTATTCTGAATGGTCTAAAAGGTTTTTTTGAAGAAGAAGATTCAACTGCTTCTTTTTTATCTCTACCATCTCGTTAGACAAGGTTTTAAGGACTTGTTGTAAGCCTTCAAGATCAAAGGGATCTTTAGGTGTTTTCTTTTTAGCTTCATCCTTGAATGTAACCTTTTTTAGTTTTCTGTCTTCCTGATCTTTTTTCTTTTCTAGTGCATTTATTCCCTTCTCTACAGAAACATCTTATTTCATGTTTTCTACCCAAGTAGTTTTATTAGATCTATCTACAAAAATTCCTATGTTAGAAGGACAAGATGAAATATACCATTCAATTTGTACATCGACACCAAGTCTAGAAGTAGTTGGGGTTTTATTCAACAATTTGTTAAATCTATAATTGAAATCTTTTATCTTTTCCACTGAATTTTTTTTTAAATTGGAAAGGTCATTGATAAGAGATGCAGTTGAGTGATCATCAACAAATTTATTAAAAAAATATTCTTCAAAATTATCCCAACTAGTAATAGAATTGGCTGGTAAAGAAAAGTACCAAGACCCTGCTGATCCTGTAAGAGTGTACGGGAATAATCTAAAAACAACATCTTCTTCATCTACCCCATTAAGATTGATGGCTAACATATAGTTGTGAAGGTGCTCTTTAGCAAGTAACCCATCATTAGGATTGAATTTGGGAAGCCATCTTTCAGGATGTTTTGGTAGAGGATGAAGTGGTGTTGGCATTTGAATAGCTCCCAGATTGGGCCTTGGTATGGTTTCCATTGTAACAGTTGGAGAGGTGGATGTGATGAAATAAGAACTGGTAGTTGTGATAGTACTGCTTGAGGAAACACTAGTTGTTTGTGTAGAGGAAATGGAAATAGATGAAGTGAAAGGTAGAGAGAAAGGAAATTTAAAAGGAAGAAATGGAGATGTTGGTGAATGAGAGAATGAGGTAATCTCACTAGTAGATGTTTGGGAATCTGATGTAGTAGTTTTCTTTCGGCGGGATTGAAGTGTAAATTCAAATGGCGAGATGCAAAGTTTTGCACTTTGGGACTGAGTTAAAACTCCAGTTCCTTGAAAATAGAAGTTATACTTCCTTTAGAAACTTCAGATGATTAAGGGTTTTCTACTGAAATGGAGACATCTTCCAATTTCTTTATCAAAGCTGTAATTTCTGGTGATTCTGGAGTATAATCTATAGAGATTACCTCAGGAAGTATTCTAGGATACTTGGGAGGTGATTGTACAACTTTTGATCTAAAAGTAGGATATTCTGGAGGGGATTTGGAAGTTGTAGGAGATTTGGAGGGAGAATGAATCTTGGAATGGCCTTCTATTTTTGGATTGGACTTACTTGCCATTCATAGTCTGCATGCCCTCCTTCTAGTGCCAAAAAGTGTTGAGGCCTTGAAAATCACTGCGTCAACACAAGGGGAAAACCACCCGATCTGGACCTTAAGGCAGCTCCTTTTATGTTTAAGTAGTGGCTCCGACTGGATATAATGGGACCAATTTCGCAATGAGGGTGCTTGAATGGATATATAATGCTTATAATGGAGTGAAATAGATGGACTTTCAGCAATGAATCAAATGGGAAACATATACATTAATCTATTCTATAACCCAGGATTGTTTAACATTCATCTAGATGTGATCTTCAATAATTTTTCATAGTGAATGACAATATAGATTGATCAAACACTAATGGAAATGAAAATATTTAAAGATGATTATTACGATTAAATAGTTAATCAGAATAATATGTATAGTTCATATCGCATTTAGAAAAAGGAAAATTGATTAACAAAAATTTAAAAAACACCAATGGCAGCATGATCAGAAGTGACTACATGTAACATTGTTCTTTTTGAAATATCATGTAATAAGAAATTTGCAGAGATAAATTCACTATTTATTTCATGAACAAAACAGAGGCACAAAGATAGAAATACCAGATGTGCATTTGCTTAGCTCACAGAGGAAATAGAAACAGTTTAATCCTTCTCACAAAGATAATTCCAGGAGTACAGTAGTGCAACTTCTCGAAATCCTTTATTGAAAATTCATAAAACCATGTTCCAGTATTTCTATTCAAAAAGGATGAAAGTAAAGTAGTGCAAGCTTTCATAAGCCTTTCTTCATAAAATTCAGAACCTTTATTTCCTATAGTAGCTAAGCTTAAATATCAAAAACAACTCTAATCTATTGTGTAGAGCGTTGAGGGCATTAAAGAGATCCCTTCAACAATGTTTAAAGAAAATAGTATTTGGTGGCAGTTTCTTGCAAAAGATTTGCTGTCATCATCAGCTTCATTCATTCCATCGAATTCTTCGGACGCATGTCTGTCTTGTTTGAATTGATCTGCCACTAATCATCATAGTTGTCTCTCTCTGTTATGGACCTGAATATGGCAAACAAGGATTGATAAGATAAACATGAATGATATGATAAACAAATTTTATTTGAAACAAATCATTTTTGCAGGAAATTAGGGAAACGTAGATTGCAATAAATATGACAGAGATTGTGGAAAGGAATGCGGAGTTTTACGACTTATCGCAATCAGTTATCAGAGTTTGGGGCAGATCATAAAACAATTACAGTTGACATAGAACCAGGGGAAAAACTTTAGAGCAATCAAAATTGGCTTGGAGCGGGAGTATTTCATAGCAAATCCATAAGGGACCTTTTTTTAAATTACCTCGCAATTGGCGTTCGAATGGTGGATGGCTTGTTATAAACGTATCCTTTTAAAATTTGTGATTGCCATGGACGCGAGGTATGTATGAGTTGCATTGTATAATCCCATCGAGTTCGGTCTTATCACAAATCGCAATCGAATGGGGTGAAAGGTTTATTATGTAGAAATTTTGAATAATTTAACACATATTCAACAAAGATTATCCTGATCATGTACTATTGCGGAAAACATACACAATACATAAGCTCCTCTACGTTGATCATCAATATAGCAGCATCAATAACAATAAAACATCAAGAGCATTCACACATTAACACAGTATGAATCTCGGGGAAAGCATCTCGCTAAA
>APFE031281646.1:133644-143957 GCA_000404065.3 Pinus taeda | reverse complement strand
AACTATACATCAGTCAGAAAGGATGTAATTCACATTAACCATTACAAAGACAAATGAGAATGGAACCATAACAGTAGTCATCTATCATTTATTAATCAAAATCAGAGAAAGGTCCAACCAATGTTCTGACGTTGAGTCCTTCTCAAGAGGGTCCAGCCAGCGAGTCTCATAAGCATTCACCCTTGGAGGTAGTTCTCCCAAGATAAAAAACTCTCTCTCTCACACAAGACAACAAGACTTCACAACCTTCCTTAAGCTCTCTGGCAATCCACACTTAACACACCAGCTACCTATTAGGAGCAGCACTAAAACACTATGAATTCCACTCTGTCAAAAACTAGCTGCTCATGGCAATGGTAGAGGCTTATATAGGAGAAGGAGTCTCCATGAATGGTGGAAGGATAAGCTTATCTCCAAGAAAGGTGGTTCATATGACGAACAGACATGCCATAGAAGGGAGGGCGACATTCACAAGGCCAACAACCAGGTCTGGAGTCATCTGGAAGGCTGGTTGTTAGAACAAACTCACCCAAACAGGATCAACATGGGTGTATAACTGGACTGGCGCGCTGACGTCGCATCTTGATAACGGAGGAGGCTATGTCAGCGCGACTTAATACAAACATAGGATGCGCTGGCTCATGAAATTCGACCAACGCTGAAAACCCGTGTGCTTCTGCGCTGGTAGCGCATCAGTTGCACTATCAGCCGCCAGTCAGCGCGGTTATTTTAATAACAGTCGCGATGATGAAATAAACTTTGGCAAAGAGGGTCATTTGGCCAATTCAGAGAGCATGAGCATGATGGATTTGATTTCATGACACAGTAGGGAGACTGATAGGGAGACAGTGACAAATTACTATGTAACAGATGCCCCCTAAAGCATGAATCCCGAGAGAGTGGGAGGGGTGAAATGCTTTACAAAACTGCTGAACTGGAACACCACCAGGAAGAACCTGCACGTATGTACAATTGATACCTCGATTACATGTAGTCTAGGCATGGGCGCAGCCATCCAAAAGACATACGAAGAAGGTCTGTGGTATGGACGCAGCCACCCAGCTGAGGAGACCATGATGATAAAAAGGTATGGTCGCAGCCATCCTAAAAGACTCAGGTATGGGCGCAACCATCCATCAACGAGTCATGTAATAACAATCCACAAAATCGCAGCCTGGTTCGCAACAGACTAGAAACAGGGTCTTGCACTCCATCCAAACCCGAACGAAGTACAAGTTCAAGCATGTGAATACAGGAGTCGAAGTCAAACATGCTTGAACATCGTCTGATTACCAGCCAATGATGAAAGCTGTTAACAGACGCGAGAGGTGCCACCAATAATGACGATGGTCCTCACGGTACTATAGGTACAATCCACGGCGTGCGAATGAATGAGCCAGTGTCGAACACCCGTAGAGTCATCCGATCAGAGGCCAATGATGAAAACCTCACGTCAAACATGAAGAACCTGCCATTGAGGCATGCAGGCTCCAAGGTACCTGAAGGGAGTCTCTAGGTCACCTTCTTGGATAGTGAGCTGAAGTCGACAGGAATTGATCTTCATCGAAGGTGGGCCATGATGTTTCCCACATCAGCGACATGAGACGGAAAGAGACAATATGTTTTGTGTGAGATATTGGAGGGAGGTTGAGTATTCTTGTAGAGGCCAACTTCTCTTGAACATATCAGCAGCACAACGACGGATTTGGCAGTATTTGAGGTCAAATGATCAGGGGTTGTGATGACAAGACGATGAGCAGATGAATGGTCAAATAGGATAACCCAAACCCATGGAGGCAAATGTGAGACGAGATGAGATGTCCCACCCAGACACGAATGCAAATAGTGCCATGTTCAAGAGCGACATAGTGCCGATGACGATGATTATGATTCCTTTATTTCCCCCACCATTTCTGGCGATACCCTAGTTATTTTTGGATGACAAGCCTGTCGGGGATAGCATATGCTTGAGGAGCGTCATTTCGACGGAATCCGATGTCATTAAGTTTTAACGAGTCTGACAAAGGAAGAACTCAGCGTTTTTTCCTGTTTAGAGAATCTGAAAAGACAGCGGAAAAGAAAACTCCAGGGGGGTCCTTTTTCGTAAAGTTGTGTCTCTCGAGCCCGAAAAAGCATAAAACAATACTCGAAAGAACCGCCCGACCAGAATGATCGAGGAGTACTTTTCGTAAATAGTGACTTTGACCCAAAAAAGTAAAAAAGCGGTCAGAAGCACGTCGTTGTAGAGCCAATAACGAGTGCGAAACGACAAACACCCGACAATCTTTTTTTGAGTTAAATGGTTGAAAAAAGAGCTTTAAAAGCGATTGCCTCTCGTTCCTTTTAACAAGCTGAAAGGGAGCTCGGCCATCTTTTCTTGCTTTAAACGGTCAGAAAAGAGTTGAAAGCAGACCTCCATTTTTATTCTCTTTAACGAGTCAAAAGGGGAAAAATACTCGGCAATCTTTTCACATTTTACGAGTCAGAAAAGATATTAAAGGGGACTCGTCCTAGAGGAACGAGTGGTATAAAGGGTAGCAACTGGTTCCAGCAATGGTGGAACTAGCCCAGAACGGGTCTAGCAACAATCAATCAATGCTACTATGCAAGCTCCTAGTTGCAATTAAAAAGTGGGCAATGAACACCTACTTGGATTCCAACGCTATTGTTCGATGAAGAGATGCCGCTCTCGCTCCTTTGCTCTGGTTGGTCACGATCCTCCACTATCCTCATGGATGGACACCTGCACATGCAAAGAGAAAACAAACACAAGCGTGAAATCTAATAAAAGCAACAACACATCAGTCAGAAAGGATGTAATTCACATTAACCATTACAAAGACAAATGAGAATGGAACCATAACAGTAGTCATCTATCATTTATTAATCAAAATCAGAGAAAGGTACAACCAATGTTCTGACGTTGAGTCCTTCTCAAGAGGGTCTAGCCAGCAAGTCTCATAAGCATTCACCCTTGGAGGTAGATCTCCCAAGACAAACAACTCTCTCTCTCACACAAGGCAACAAGACTTCACAACCTTCCTTAAGCTCTCTAGCAATCCACACTTATCACACCAACTGCCTATTAGGAGCAGCACTAAAACACTATGAATTCCACTCTGTCAAAAACTAGCTTCTCATGGCAATGGTAGAGGCTTATATAGGAGAAGGAGTCTCCATGAATGGTGGAAGGATAAGCTTATCTCCAAGAAAGGTGGCTCATATGACGAATAGACATGCCATAGAAGGGAGGGCGACATTCACAAGGCCACCAACCAGGTCTGGAGTCATCTGGAAGGCTGGCTGTTAGAACAAACTCACCCAAACAGGATCAGCGCGGGTGTATAACTGGACTGGCACGCTGACATCGCATCTTGATAACGGAGGAGGCTATGTCAGCGCAACTTAATACAAACATAGGATGTGCTGGCTCATGAAATTCGACCAGCGCGGAAAACCCGTGTGCTTCAGTGCTGGCAGCGCATCAGTTGCACTATCAGCCGCCAGTTAGCGCGGTTATTTTAATAACAGTCACGATGATGAAGTAAACTTTGGCAAAGAGGGTCATTTGGCCAATTTAGAGAGCATGAGCATGATGGATTTGATTTCATGACACAGTAGGGAGACTGACGAGGAGATAGTGACAAATTACTGTGTAAAAGATGCCCCCTAAAGCATGAAGCCCGAGAGAGTGGGAGGGGTGAAATGCTTTACAAAACTACTGAACTGGAACACCACCAGGAAGAACCTGCACGTATGTACAACTGATACCTCGATTACATGTAGTCTAGGCATGGGTGCAGCCATCCAAAAATATACGAAGAAGGTCTGTGGTATGGACGCAGCCACCCAGCTGAAGAGACCATGATGATAAAAAGGTATGGTCGCAACCATCCTAAAAGACTCAGGTATGGGTGCAGCCATCCATCAACGAGTCATGTAATAACAATCCACAAAATTGCAGCCTGGTTCGCAATAGACTAGAACCAGGGTCTTGCGCTCCATCCAAACCCGAAAGAAGTACAAGTCCAAGCATGTGAATACAGGACTCGAAGTCGAACATGCTTGAACATCGTCTGATTACCAGCCAATGATGAAAGCTGTTAACAGACGCGAGAGGTGCCACCAATAATGATGATGGTCCTCAAGGTACTATAGGTACAATCCACATCATGCGAATGAATGAGCCGGTGTCGAACACCCATAGAGTCAACCGATCGGAGGCCAATGATGAAAACCTCACGTCGAACACAAAGAACCTGCCATTGAGGCATGCAGGCTCCAAGGTACCTGAAGGGAGTCTCTAGGTCACCTTCCTAGATAGTGAGCTGAAGTCGACAGGAAGTAATCTTCGTCGAAGGTGGGCCATGATGTTTCCCACATCATCGACACGAGACGGAAAGAGACAATATGTTTTGTGTGAGATATCGGAGGGAGGTTGAGTACTCTTGCAGAGGCCAACTTCTCTTGAACATATCGGCGGCACAACGACGGATTTGGCAGTATTCGAGGTCAAATGATCAGGGGTCGTGATGACAAGATGATGAGCAGATGAATGGTCAAATAGGATAACCGAAACCCATGGAGGCAAATTCTAGACGAGATGAGATGTCCCCACCTAGACATGAATGCAAACAGTGCCATGTTCAAGAGCAACATACTGCCGATGACAATGATTATGATTCCTTTATTTCCCCCACCATTTCTGGCAAGTACCCCGGTTATTTTTGGATGACAAGCTTGACGGGGATAGCATATGCTTGAGGAGCGTCATTTTGACGGAATACGATGTCATTAAGTTTTAACGAGTTTGACAAAGGAAGAACTCGGCGTTTTTTCCTGTTTAGAGAGTCTGAAAAGACAGCGGAAAAGAAAACTCCAGGGGGGTCCTTTTTCGTAAAGTTGTGTCTCTCGAGCCCAAAAAAGTATAAAACAATACTTGAAAGAACCGCCCGACCAGAATGATTGAGGAGTACTTTTTGTAAATAGTGACTTCGACCCGAAAAAGTAAAAAAGCGGTCAGAAGCATGTCGTTGTAGATCCAATAACAAGTGCGAAACGACAAACACCCGACAATCTTTTTTTGAGTTAAACGGTCGAAAAAAGAGCTTTAAAAGTGACCGCCTCTCGTTCCTTTTAACGAGCTGAAAGGGAGCTCGGCCATCTTTTCTTGCTTTAAATAGTCAGAAAAGAGCTGAAAATAGACCTCCATTTTTATTCTCTTTAACGAGTCAAAAAGGGAAAAATACTCGGCAATCTTTTCACATTTTACGAGTCAGAAAAGAGCTTAAAGGGGACTCGTCCTAGAGGAATGAGTGGTATAAAGGGTAGAACTGGTTCCAGCATTGTGGAATGCTCAAACATGTAATGGTAAGAGGCTGGCTAACAAAACCACTCATCGTTGCGGTTCCTCAGGAAAGGATAAACAACCAAGTGAGAGCATATGAACGGTGAAAGAGATGGTAGCAATGGACTGAAACAACCAAGGCTCATCTAGCAGAATTCAGCGGATAAAAATGGCAATCACAAGATGTAAATTGGGTATGGGTTCATTTTTACACAAGCTTGAACCATGGAGAACTTTGCTTGGATTCGGTTTCATGTTTGCACAAGCTTGAAACGAAAAACTATGCTTGTTATAAGTTTGCATGCCCCCAACATAATGACGCAAAACGAGGTACATGCCCCCCAAGCTTCATTGCATTCAACAAAGTGGATGGAATGAAGGTTCACTTTCGAGATCTTGGAAAGACTCGACTTGGATTTTACGAGATCTTAATCAAAGACTCGATCTGAAAAGGGAGTTGTTTCATTTTTTAATGAGGTTGACACAGTAAAAGAACTATCCTCATAACCCTTGTTTCATTTTTTAATGAGCTTGACACAAGATCAGGAACTATGCTCGACCAAACCGAGTTTCATTTTTTAAGGAGCTTGACATAAGAAAGTGAACTATGCTCCGACCAAACTGCCTCATAATGAATAGGAAGTCGGTGCTTCCAAGAGTGGCATTCCCAGTGGGAGGTCAATGTCTCGGAAGTCAGGACCCAATGCCCCCAGGACACTATGCACGATGGCGGAATTGCTGGATATAGGCACGGGAGAGGTGGCCACGTAGTTGATCTGGGGTGAGACAGATGCAACTGGTGGATGAGAACCAAGAGGGAAGGACAATTGTGCCGGAGGGGCTTGTGGACGAATGAACGATAATTGATCCATTATCATTATTCTTCCATCGTGTGGAAAGCAAACCACACGGAAAAGTGAAGAAACAAGGGCTTCCATGGCATACACATAGTCACGACCAAGGAGAAGATTGAAATCTAAAGAACCTTGGGTAACCGAGACGTCTATATAGACAGTCTTGCCTCCCAAAGTGATAGGGAACTTTGGAAGGATCCCTAATGGTTGACTCGTTCCTCCGTCAAAAGTGGTGAGATTCAGTGCGACAGGTACAAGCGATGGGGAACCCAAAGCCTACCAAGTAGTAACGGGCATAAGACTAACCAATGCTCCTTCATCTAACACAGTGCCAGGGAGCGCCATGTGGGAGGCATCGGCGGTGACCCAGAAAGGCACATGGGATGGAAGGGGAGGGGTAGTCAAACGACTCCAATCGAAGGAAACGACCGAACTACTTGGTGGGGGAACCATATGGTTGCCCCCTTGCTCGGAAGGAACCGAATCGGAATTCTCCGGAGAGGTTGGGATGGGAAAACCATTATCAAGCTCAGGAGAATTTGATGAGATGATAAGAACATGTGTATTTTGCTCTTCTGAAACAGAGTGGTCAACAGCAGGTGAACTCCAGTCGACACTCTTTCCGACCAATGGTAGGTCTCGAACAGGCTGGACACAGCCAGGTTCGGGAAGAGGGGCCTGGACAAGAGAAGAATGTGAACCAATCTCATTGTCGGGAGGCGAATGATCTGCAATTGCAGAAAGACATTGATATCCAACGGGGAGTTGGGGTGAGGGAGCTGGGAGACTTTCCAAAACAGTGGAGGCTTTATCCATGAGTGGACAAAGGTGAAGGGGATGATTGCCTTCACAAAGTCTGCAGGGGATTCGAATCTTCCCTTTTCCCTTACCATTCCCAACTGATGAGGTAGCATCGCTGTGAGCCTCAGTGGATGATGAGGGGCGAGCCGTATCACGAGACCATACTTCTAATATCCTGGGAATGCCAGGACAATCACGAATAAGATGGTCCTCCTTGCATAATCAACAAGGAAACTTAACCTTCCGCGGAGGAGCGGAAGGGGGCCCGACTTCAGGTGTACTCGAGGGAGTAACAGTTATACTAGTAGCCTCTCCCTTAGGAGACTTCTTCTTCTTGGTCTTCTTCTTCTTCTTCGTAGCCACCTGGTTACTCGAAACGAGGCCTTCACCAGGTGAAGTAGAAGAAGAGGACGTGGAAGTAGGTGTCGAAGGGGAGAGATCCACCCTAGGATCAACATGATGTTGTTCAGGTGGAGGGACTGATGGACTAACAGCCGACACAGCAGGGACCAAAGAGGTTGAAAACAACCAAACAGGCAACCCGAAAGTTAACCCTGGAAGGGATAACATTGCCATATAAGGAGCACCAACATTCCCGAGAGGAGGGAAATGACTAGGATTCCCGTCAGGAGGGGAACTTGGGTTGGTGAACCCTGGAAAAGTTGCCATAGCAAAAAGAAACCTACTCAAGCTAATGCACACAAGATCTAACCAGGTAATGTTATCGTGGCCGAATAAATTTTTAAGACACAGGAACTAAACTTGACCTTTTCATGTTTCAAGAGTCAAGAAAAGGATGAAAAGATGACTCTAGTCTCCTTCGAATGTTTAATGAGCACGAAGTGACAAGACACTCACTGGCACCTTTTCTTTTAAGGAGTTCGAAAAGGATCAAAAGTGACTGCTTTGAAGATTCTAGGCAAAGGGTTTACCAAGCAATCCGTAAAACTGCTTATACACCTTGGCAAACGTATGAGAACTAAGGACTTTCCGTACTGCAGTCAATCTTCCCGAATGCTATGTTTGGTACGTTACAGCTCACAAGGTAGCAGACTCAGCTTCCTATGGATCAAGGATGATAACCTAGTGGAGTCTCCCCTATATACGCGACGTACGTGGGAGCACAAGTCCGTACTAGACCACAGTTGAGTCACAAAAGGAGGAATCACCCAACCTTGAGTGAAAACAAAAGTGACTAGGTTTAACGACGTCGGAGCACGTCTCTAGCCTAGACCTCTAGATGTTTGTGTTAAGTTCCAATGTGTTTTTAGGTTTATTCAGTTTACTTTATGGTTGATCTTGAATTAAGTTTTGATTTCAGGCCCTATCGTGTGATCTCTCACAATTACTTAGATGCAAACTACATGCCAAAGAACGCCATTTCGTTCGATGAATTCTAACTATGAGAAGGTTAAGAATTTTTCAATCAAACAAAATGAACACAAGCAACCAAACAATCTAATGCAGCTAATGGCAAGGAAACGAAACTTTTCTTTTGAGAATACACATCAATGAAATGTTCTTTTTCCCTTTTAACTATCTAATGCAAAAGATATTAGTTTGATTTTTTTTTCAATGGCACAAAGCACTTAAAATGAATTTTGAGAGACAGCAACACCGAGTAAAGGGAAATAAAATCACTCAATGAAAACACAACAAAGCTCTCAAGACACCAAAACAGTTCTCCAAATTAAAGGAAAACAAAGGCTTGTACGAGCTATGTGATCTAAGCCCAGCAAGGCAAAAAGGAATTCAAGCAAGAAGGAAGCAAGTGTGAACTGATCGATCCAAACAATTGTGATCTATGCTTGGTAGTGAAGAAATCGAATCAACATAAAAAAGTGGTTCAATAATCGAAACTAAAAATCAACCAGCAACAAGCAGTGAAAAGCCTCAAGCAAATCAATAAGAGGGTTGTGCATGAACCTTGAATAGACAAGTAACCCAAGAAAATGGTTTCTCGATGAAACTTCTAAAGGGCTAGGTCACATGGTCTAAAAACACAAGACTCACTTGAATGAAATCAAAGAGAGAGTGCCCCTAACCAAAAGCAATCAAAACAAGCTAATGAGAGACAAGAAACAACAGGGGATAAGAAAGATTGATGAATTCAGGAGATAAAGTTATAAAAACAACTTTTCAGGAATCAACGCAAGTTACACACTGAGAACCCGCGATGATCACTATGTCAGCGCAATTTTTACACAGACAACCTGAGATGTCAGCGCAAATTTTACACAGACAACCTGCACTGATCACAGAAAAACACAGTCGTCACGGGAATTAAGCTAGCAACCCAAGGTCAGCACGGGTAAAAAGCTAGAAAGTGGCGCTGACATCGCGACTATACACGTCTTTTCCGCGATGATCCGATTTCCAGGATCATCGCGACTGTTAGGCATAATTACGCGATGAACAGGATGTTGCAAAAGGGTGAACACGATGACAGCGCGACTGTTAAAATTAAATCCGCGATGGAGCTCAAAAATAGTGATAGGCAAATCAAAACTCCCAAATCAAAATGGCCAATCTTTCAATCAAACAGGGGAATTTCCCAGATCAACCCAAGAAATTTAGAAGCAGAGAACTAATCCCCAATCTTTGACAAGAGAATAACAATCAAACTCAAACACAAGGATGAACAACAAGAGACACAGGCAACGTCCCCAGCAGAGTCGCCAAATTGTTGGAGAGGTAAATCCCCTCTACGGATAGAGGCGATCCCTACTAGCCCAGAATGGGTCTAGCAACAATCAATCAATGCTACTATGCAACCTCCTAGTTGCAATTAAAAAGTGGGCAATGAACACCTACTTGGATTCCAGCGCTATTGTTTGATGAAGAGATGTCGCTCTCGCTCCTTTTCTCTGGTCGGTCACGATCCTCCACTATCCTCGTGGATGGACACCTGCACATGCAAAGAGAAAACAAACACAAGCGTGAAATCTAATAAAAGCAACTATACATCAGTCAGAAAGGATGTAATTCACATTAACCATTACAAAGACAAATGAGAATGGAACCATAACAGTAGTCATCTATCATTTATTAATCAAAATCAGAGAAAGGTCCAACCAATGTTCTGACGTTGAGTCCTTCTCAAGAGGGTCCAGCCAGCGAGTCTCATAAGCATTCACCCTTGGAGGTAGTTCTCCCAAGATAAAAAACTCTCTCTCTCACACAAGACAACAAGACTTCACAACCTTCCTTAAGCTCTCTGGCAATCCACACTTAACACACCAGCTACCTATTAGGAGCAGCACTAAAACACTATGAATTCCACTCTGTCAAAAACTAGCTGCTCATGGCAA